>VMDO01012316.1:0-62756 GCA_007922755.1 Pedetes capensis | reverse complement strand
TCCAATGTGTGTCTTTTTGTGAGAGGTCCTGTGTTCAATCTCCAGCATCACAAAAAATACAAAAACAAACATACACAACAAAACCATATGAAAATGCCATGAGTGGAAGATCTGGCCATCAGCCCTATGCTTTCTCATTTCAAGCTGCATAGTCTGTCATTCTTTCTTCTACATTTCACAGGTAGAAATCCCTTCAGATTGCACATAGCATCCTATGATACTGCCTCTTGGTAGTTGATTTATCCTTATATTAATAAGGATAAAATAAATGTGTATTTCTTTCAAATGTTGAAAATAGATCTAATAGTAAGCTGTTTATTTTTATTCACAAATAAAATATAGCTTGAAATGTCTATTTTAGTTTATATTCTCATGTTAATAATTGCCCCAGCTGGAGTTTAGCTCAGTGGTAGAAGGCTGTTCTGCACTCTCGGAGGCCCTGGATTCTATCCCAAGAACTGATAAACAGGAGAAGGACCTGACAGCCTACTCCTGAAACAATCCCAAAACCATCAGCTATCAAAAGCCCTATGAATAGCAGAGAAGCATTTGACATAATGCAGGGCATGGCACAGTGTCAGGGAGCATTTTGTTCTTTTGTACATAGGATTGCAATGAGTCGGACATGACTTGACAGCTCCTAACAACAACAACAACAACAATTCCCCCAATAGAATTGTGTTGTCATGAGAATTTTATTTGAGATTGTTTAGGACAAAGTATTTAGAGTCCGAGTACAAGCAATTCATAGATATCTGGAGACCTCCATAAACTATTGCAGACCAAAGGCAAAAACCCAACCAACCAACCAACCAAACTCTAATCTAAGAAAGCACATCATAATGTCACTGTAGCACTTAATGCAAAATTGGCCTTGGCACATTCCCTGGCATTCCATAGTCCAGTTTCCTCATCTGTGAATTAGAATTAATCATACCTACTATACAGTATGTTTCAACATTCATGGGTACTACTTAGAGAATTGATTTTATCAGTAACCCTTGATATTAGTGATGGAAAATATATTCTTTGTGAATAATAATTTTGAGAATCAAATGAAACGAACAGTAGTAGGTGAGTAAATAATTGCATGCTGCACAAATGATGTTAGTCTTACTATATTTATGTAATTAGGCTTTATTACTTGTTAAAAAGAAAGTATTAATATTAGACTCTAGTCTAACCCGTGTAAGTGTGGATTTCACCACAGTGATATTTTTGAGATATTTGTAATGGAAGACAAACTGCTCCCCCTCTGGTGAAGATATGGAAACAATAATGGGTTCTCTCTTAATTCAATTTCTGCCATGGGCATTACATTTATTAAAGATGGCCTTTCTGGAATACGTGAGATTTTATTTAATCAGTCTGGGTAATAATTTAAGGTATGAGCAAGGGCTGAATTAAGATTAAGTTGGTTTCAATAATTGAGATGGAGAACTGTCTCAGAAATGTTTATTTAGCTTGGGAACTAATCCCCCCAAAACAAGGGTTTCTCATGTAAAGCATCCTTCCCCATTAGCTATTTCTAAATCATCATAGGTAAAAAAAGAAAATTGAACAATTTCTTCAATCTCCCAATCTCTATAAACATTTTCTCCATGCAGTATAGAGGATTAAATGGTCAGAATGCTCAGAGTAAATTAATTTTCATCCATCCCCACCTCTAAATATTTTGGAAAATAACAATATCCAAAGAGATTGAGTACCAAAGCAGTAATTCAATTCAGACTTGCCTTAAGATCTATATAATTATATTTTCTGAATGTTTCATAAAGTAATTCCAAGAGAATTTGATTAGAGATTTTTAAATCATTCTTCCTTTTCATTATACTTTTCCTAATACTATGGAAAGTAGGTTATGGTAAAATATCATAAGATAATGTATTTGTTTCAAATCACTGACCTCCCATGCATACTTTTGTATTTTGCTTCAAATCACTGACTTCCCATACATACTTTTGTAATCATTGAAGCACTTTAAATAAATAAAGATTCATTTCTTACTCATTGTGCACTGCTCAAGTTCAAATGAAATATCAAGAAATAGTCCATTATTTCCTACAAATAAAGATCCCTCTACTGCATATTGAATTTAAGTATTTTGTGCAATGTAAAGTCAAAATTTATATTTTTGTTATATTATTGCATTTCAAAAATGAGAGTGTATTTCAGGTAACAAAATAATATTCAAATAACTCATTTTCAACCCTTTCAATTAATAATACTTGTTATTGATGGTGAGAAATGAAGCAGGCAGTGCTTATAGTATGAAAGTATCTTGTCAGAAATTGCTGAAATACATCATTTTAAAAATCCATTTCTTATAATTATATCAAGAAAAGGTTGTTGTCATTGGGTGCCCAAATCAAAGTGACCCTACGTACAACAGAATGATACACTACCCAATACTGTGCTGTCCACACGATCTTTTTATGTGTGAGCACAGTGTTAGAAACAGTATGTTTCTTCTCATATTTAGTTGTGCCACATCAGCAAATGGGAGTCCCATGGGCTTTACTCCATTCCTGTCACTAAGGTCTACTCTACATTGAGGAGGCAACTCTTCTCCAGTTGTTTCTTGAATGTCTTTCAGCATGGGAAGCTCATTTTCTGGCACTATCTCTGACAGTGCTTCTCTGCTATTCACAGGAATTTCAGTGGCTGATTGTTTCAGGAATGGGCTACCGAGTCCTCCCTAGTCTGTGTTAGTCTGGAAGCTCAGCTGAAACCTGTCCACCACAAGTGGCCCTGCTGGTATCTGAAATTCTGGTGGCATAACTTTCAGCATCACAGCAACCCTCAAGCCCTCACAACATGATAAACTGACAGATACATCGGAGACCCAGAAAGTACACTTAACCAAAGCAATATGAACATTGTGCCAAGAGATTTAGGTAAGATGTAGATAAGTGTAGACAATATGAGCCATGAGATAAATGAAAATATATAAAGCAAGGATTCAAAGCAAATATTGAGGATCAAAATGTCCGATTAATCTTTTTATTTCAATACAAATATTCGACATGATTCAGATTAATCATTTTAAATTAAGTAAATTTTACAGTTCATATTTAGGTATTTGGCACTACAATGTTAAAAACTTTTAGAGAAAAATGATAGAGAATTTTGAGACTGTGGAGCTTAAAATGATAGTCCTTCCTGGCAACAGAAGAATTAATTTTATCGAATTTTCTTTGAGATTGTAATTCATGACAGGAAATGTGTGAAAAATTGCAAGAAAATATCAAAACATTCTTCTTTGTTGCATTCAAATATGTTTTTTAAACAATTAGTTTTCATCTGGCTGCTGGGGTTATATAGTCATATATTTGAATTAATGCTGCTATAGACAAATCCTCTGTGAGTACATGCATTAATCCACATTTCATCTCCAAATAATAAACTGATAAACAAATGTTATGTTTACCAGCAAGCTCTGGTGCTTTTTGTTATTATTCATCAAACTTGAAAAATAAAATCCAGATAGAGAATGAAAAATGTTATCTTTCTGTGGCCTCCAATGTCCAAATCAATAATTTATTCTAAGGCTAATCATATGTATGTATTAAGCAGTTTCAACTAGAAGCATAATAGTTTTGTTCTCATTTTTATTGCAAAATCCACATAGATTTTCAAGAGATAATCCCTAAATAATTACCTATTCTTAAGTGCTTATAGACATACTTACAAATACTTTATATGAGTTGCTTTGCTGCGTTTACTTTCCTTTTTGGTGCTGATTTACCTTTCTATTTTCTTACTTTTTGTATTGTAAGGGAAAAAAGTTGCCAAAATCAAGTAATTAGGAACAAAGTCCCAATATCAATTTCTGTTATTCAGGACTAGTATTACATGGAAGTGAATAATGTTAGCTTTCTAGGCTGTTTACTTATAGAAAATTTTCTCAGATCCATGACCCAAGTTCAGAACTAAGTCAACACCCCAAGTCTCACCCACTTATGTCTGTGGCAGAGGAAATAATAGGAGGAAGGCATCAGAGACAGATGGCCCCCCAGGTGACTTAAGTAGAGCCCTTTGCTCTCCTCCTTTCCTCAGTCCTCTTCCCAGAGTAGTATCCCTACACCTTCTACTCCTTAAGTAAATGCAAAAGCTAAGAGTGCAGCTACTTCTTTTTTCTCCCTCCTCTATACTTCTCACTCTTCCCATTCTATGACCACCACCATCATAGAGGCATTTGTCTGTACTATCTTTGCAGGAAGAGGAGGGACATTTGTTAAGGCCCTTCAAAGATTAAATCAAGTCATACTATGACATAATCTCAAAGCCTCGCAATCTGAGTGGAAAAGATGCATTCCATGTCAACAAACCTCACATTTCTGACAAGTAATAATGTATGGCAAGGTTTAGCTCATGGAGCTACAAACCATCAAGCTGAGTGAGGTTACCTTTTCCACTAGTTGTAGGGAAAGCTCCTCCTGCAGGGTTTCATGTTCACTAGTTTGGGTTTATATGTAGTGTGACACAATCAAATGTAAAACCTTAAAGTGATTTAATACCTCTAGGTATTTAGCGCCTAGAAGTATAATAACAAAACTTGCACCTATGTTATTTAACAGCTACCCCTTCCAATATATCTACACCATCCTGACTTCAGATATGATATTCAATAAGTAAAACTAAAACCATTAGTTGAGTTTATTTCATCTGCTTTTCACCAGTAAAAGGAGGCACCAGCACACTTGCTATTTTAACCAAGGATTAAGGGTACTATGTGGTGTCAGGTGTCTTCTGACTTAATGCTGTCAAATCATTCATCTAAAAAAAACGAAAAAAAAATGCTTAGAAATCAAGATTTATCAGCAACATCTGCAGATTTTATTGTGCTTCATTGGATCTGAATTTCCTGTGAAAGTATCTTACAAAAGGACTTCTGGACATTTTGTTTAATGTTTAGTTTTCACCTGATTATTTCCCTATTTAGGGATTCATGCTGCTGCCCAATTGATTCATAGTTTGTTCATTCCAAGCATACCCTTCTCTTTGGTAGTGCCTTTTCCTCTAGTCATCTGCTTCTTTTTAAAATGGAATCTATATGTCTCTTTGCCCGACTTCCTTGGTGAAAGGCTTCCTATGTGTATAGGAATAAATATTGAATAACTATGAAGTACTGAATAAATCTGTGCTCAGTGTATTCTTACAACTCAATTTAGTTTAATTTTTGTTTATGTCAAGTCTTTAACATATCAAGGTAGTTAAAGAAATTAAGTAATGCTATTTGATACCCACATCTGAGTATCTTGATTTTGAGATAAGATAAATATTACCTGTTGGAGCTATTGCCTTTGCAAAAAATATAAAACCATCTGATATTCATTTTAACAGTGCATAAATCATGGCAGCATACATAAATCAAAGCAATGTTTTCAATTTAAAACTCCAAGAGCCAGGAGAGATAAGCCTCTCTTAAAAGATCCAAATAAATGAGGGAAACAGATGTCAAAGACTTTGTATTTCAGAGTTTTTTCTTCTGTAAGAATGTTAATTTCTCTTATTGGTCATAAATTCCTTGGAAGGCAAAAAATTATATGTCCTACCTTGTCAAATCAAGTGTCCCTATCACCTAGAGTTAAAGCACAAAGAATCAGAGATAAAATGAGAATGGTATATGTTGAATGAGTGATCAGAAACATTATATTTCAGTGTTCAACTTAAAATGTCAAAGGATATAGAGCTTCTTCATGTCAGTTGCCTTTCAGAGGTATATAATCAAGTTCTTTAGAAAGCAAAGTATAAACATGCCATGTGTTATAAATTACTTGTCCCTGTTATAATTTATCATGGATACACTAGTTTTTATTCCACTTGAGATAGCAATAATAGTATGGTTGGGGGAAAAAGTGCTGTGGTGTAAGTCAGGAAATATGGGTTTTAATACTTATTCTACCACTATATTAACTGTAGTCCTCAGACTAGTCACTTAATATTCTTTTTATTCCTTCATCTCCCAAATAAGGATACTACTACTTCTGCCAACCAATAAGAATGGATATTGTGAGAATCAAAAAAGTACTTAAAGATGTTTTGATGAAGTAAAATATATATACCACAGGTGCCAAAAACTGTCTGCACATCTAAAGAGATGTTATCTATATATTACTTTTCAAAGTTGAATTGAAAAGGGTAGCAAAGAGTAGTATGACATTTAATCAAAATATGGCGTTAACCCAATGAATGTAAACATACAATGCATCCTTAAAACAGCAAAATGGAAAGTTTTGTGACAATGTGTGTAGATGTTTTCTGACATCCTCTGTATATAACACAAAATTTATTTTTAGTATAAAATCCATTTTTGGTGTGGGAAGAGAATGAATCCTGGTCTTGTATAATCTGAGGTTTCCATAAGGACAGCCAGAGGTTTGTCTGGTCTGGAGCTCAGTGGAGAGGTCTGAATGAAGTAGAGTTCTTTGGGTCCTCAATGTCACAACAGTGTAGGTCTTTGGAAAGAGTGCAATCATCCAAGGAGAAAATTCAGTGGCATTCTGAGTGTATTCATCAGTCAGAGAAGACAGTTCTTCAAGATTTTATTATGAAAGAATTATAGATTCACAGGAAATTGAAAAGAAAGTACAGAGTGGTCCTATGTACCCATTATTCAGTTTATCCTAGTGGTTATTTTGCAGAACTATCATAAAATATCAAAACTCAACCATTGATGTAGCTACAGTGTATTTGCATAGTTCTATGTCAATTCATCCCTCACATATCTATCAGCTTGTCATGCTGTGGTGGCTCAAATGATGCTGTGATGCTGAAAGCTATGCTACTGGTCAGATACCAGCAGGGCCACACACAGTGGACAGGTTTCAGCTGAGCTTCCAGACTAAGACAGACTAGGGAGAAGGACCCACTCCCCAAACAACTAGCCTTTGAAAACCATATGAATAACAGGGAAGCATTGTCAAATACAGTGCCAGAAAATAAGCCCCCCAGGCTGGAAGGCATTCAAGAAATGATTGGAGAAGAACTGGCTCCTCAAAGTAGAGACAACCTTAATGATGAGAATTGAGTAAAGCCACTGGGACCTCCATCTGCTGATGTGGCAAACTAAAAATGAGAAGAAACACAGTGGTTGCAACATTAGGCTCAAATATAAAAAGATCTTGTGCATGGCATAGTGTTGAGTAGTGTTTTGTTCTGTTGTACATAGGGTTGGTATAAGTTGGACAGCACCTAACAAGTACACTGTCAATTCATAACACATACAGATCATCACAAACAAGATCCAGAATGATTCTATCACTATGAAGATTCCCCTCATGATTCTATGTGGTAGCCATAAATCTCTACCTACCATCACCTTTATCAATAGGTTAATTGGACAGTGAGCACATATGTCTCAAGCAATAGCAGTGACCCAAGCACAAATCCCGGTATTCTTTCAAAGAAATGAAACTAACAGTCCATTTTAAGGATCTTTGACATGTGACACATCATGAATCTCTGAAATAAGACCACAAATTCAGAAATTCAAAGGAGAAAAATTTTAAAGCCAAAAATTCAGGTTAACTTTATAAGGAATAAAGAAAGCAGAATTAAGACTGACTGTCTCCGCCTCCCTGTCCCCACATATATTCACTAAAACCACAATTATAAATAATTTCTCATTCCAACAATTCTCAGGAGAGAATTGCTGTATTTGCTCTTTTATTAAGACTGATATCACTTGATATCACCAAGTCTGAATAAAAATCGCTTCCCTTGATTTGTTCAAATCTTATGATTTTCAGTAGTTAAGACAAAACAACACCGAGCAAATTTAATCAAACCTCTTGCGTTTAGACAAATATGATACTTCACTTCCATGAGTCTAATTCTGCATTCTGTAGAGTCCTTTCTTCAAAAAATAGCCAAAGTAATCATAAGAAAATATAAATCAGACTACATCATTCATTTTCAAAACTCTTGTGGTTCCCAATGTGCTTGATATAAAATCCATATGCCCAGATCTTTCTTGAGGAACGAAAGGTTTATTTCACTGCCTGCTGGGAATGCTGCCAAATCAGCCCTCAGATTTCAGCCTTCTTGGTGGACTGTCTTGGCAGAAGAGAACTGCTTCTCCCAAGGTCACACCTTCTTTCAGGAGCAACACATATCCAGTAACTGATCAACATCATAACATGACTTGGGATGATAACTCTAGAGGTCCTTCCCAACTCCCATTGTGTTGACTGACGCCCTCATTGAACTATAGTGGGTCTCATCTTCTCCCTCTGCTCCTCCCTGCCTATATCCACTTTCCAGAGTTGATACTGAGAGTGTTGCCCAATAACTGTCCCACATGATCATATTTGTGCCAGAGACTACTTCTCAGGAATCCAGCCACAGACCATGACCACAGCCTATAAGTGCTCTGCCAGTATTTCCAACTTACTCCATTTCCCTGACCCCCATGTCCAATACTAGGCACAATAACCTCATTTTGTTCCTTAACTGCATTCCCCCTTGGAGACTTCTGCATTTTCACTTACTCTCTGTTGGAAAACCCTCCTGGGTCTTTATCTTTCTGAATATTTTCCATTTTTTCAAATATTGCTCTCCAAAGGTTTCCCCAGACTATCCTAACTCCAGTTACATCAAAAAAATTATCTTTTCTAAATCTCTCTGGTTTGTTCTCCCTTTGCTGCATTTATAACTTTGAAATAATTTGAATTGTCTCCTTCCACTGGGATAGAAGCCCGAGGAAGGCAGGGACCTTATCCTTTTGGCTTACCTTTATATTTGCAATGCCTAGGCATTAAGTAAATATCTACTGAATAAATGGAAAACTCAATAACACTTCAGAGATACATTTTATGTTTATGTGTTAAGAGTACTTTGTTTCAATTTGTGTTTTGTAAGAGATATGATAGTGGTCAGTAACAACACACCAAAACTATTTTAATTTCTATCTACACCAAAGAAGTCGCCTTCAAATCTTGATAGTATTTTAAGGGCTGAATTTTGAACATGGCTCATTAAACTTTACCTACGCAGTTAGCATTCTTTTTGAGCCATTGGACTTTTCTAAAGGCTTTTCAATCATTTTAAGACCCATTTACTATAAGAACATTATTTCTCCTCGCTATGCTATTATGGAAAACAGATATCCTTCAATAAGTAAAAACCAGATGTCTCCACCCACTTCTCTAAGGTGAAGAGATTATACAAGCAAGTGAAAGACAAGCATGACCTTTGACCAGGAGAGAATGTGAGAACCCTGGAGAAGCAGACTACATAGTAGCATGCTGCAGAGTAAAATAGGCAAGGGGCTCCAAACATGCACACATGAATTCAGTTATGGAAATTACTCTTTTGATGAACCAGAGCAATCACTCTGAGACAGACATATTTAAAGTGAAATGTAGAGCCTGCCCATAAATTCTACAAAATGTGCATCTTAGAACTTTCCTGGGGCCTGGACCAAATAGCAAATACCAACCTTTTAGATGACTACAGATATATTCTGCTATCAAGAACCTAATATCCAAATAGACTTTGAAGTTCCTGGGACTCACTTGTGTGCATATGTTCTTTAATCCAGTGCCCTATTTTTGTGAATATTAACACCTGGCTCCAGCAAGAAACCAGAAATGATATTCAAAGGAATTCAAGAAACCACAAATAATATTCAAAGCAATTCTGTGCCATCAGTGGTGAGTACACACAGCTTTACTGATGGATATTTCACCTATGTTACTCCAAGTTTGAATTGCAAAAGGCTGAATAACTCATTCCATCCGCAATATACTAACATCCTTCAAGATGACTAATTTATTTTGCAAGAGAAATATCTGCCTGAATAGATGGCACCTTTGGATGAAAATTCTCTCTGGGCACATATTTCCAAAGTGTGAATGTTAATCATGCAGAGACTTTGGAGGAAATATTAATATTTTGGTGGAGATCTAGTTTTATTCAAAGAGGCCCACATAATTCAACTTGGGCTTTATTCCAATTCTTCTTTGTCAATTAGTTTTTCTAACAACAACAGGATTTTTTTTATACATGAGTTCTAACATGGAAAGAGCTCTGGCCTGTATAAATCCTATAATATGAAAATACCACAATTTATAAGTCAATTTAGATTATCAAATATAATTACTAGCAAGATATCTACATTGTATTAGATCTTTTGGTTTATATACTAGGAATTATGAAATATTTTAATTACATACTTAGGAAAGTATGGCTCTTTTCATCCTTTGCTACATAAACTTATGCCTCCCCACCAATATTTCAGCATTTTTCACAGAAAGGCATTCATTGAATAATAAGGAAGGATATTAACATACAAGTTACCAAATTTTTTAAAAAGCCAAAAAGATTGTCTTGCTGAAGATTTTTATATTAATAAATGATGTTATGATAGTGCAAAGTATAAAAATATGGATAAAAGTAATCTCCATTTTTAATTAGTGTCTTACACAAATCTAAATCATTGTTCACTGATCTATCACATATATCTAGCCTCTGAAATCCAACATTTACTAAATTTTGTATATCAGTCTATTCTTCATAGAGAGACCATTGTTGTTGTTGTTGTTGTTGTTAGGTGCTGTCGAGTCGGTATCCAACTCACAGCGACCCTCATAGGGTTTTCAATAGCTGACTGTTTCTGGATTGCCTTGGGAATGGATTGCCAGGTCCTTCTCCTGTCTTTGCGGCGCTGGGAATTGAACTCAGGTCCTCAGAGACTGCAGTGCAGTGCTCTACCAACTGAGCTAAATCCCAGCCCTAAACTATGATGTGAATAATGATGGAAGAGATATTGAAACATGCATTTTTATCCATCACTTATTTAACGGTAATTATAATAGTCTATGGGCTGGGATTTAGCTCAGTTGGTAGAGCGCTGAGCTGCAGTCTCTGAGGTCCCGAGTTTGATTCCCAGCACCACAAAAATGGGAGAAGGACCTGGCAATCCACTCCCAAGGCAATCCTGAAACAGTCAGCCATTGAAAACCCTATGAAGGTCTCTATGAGTCGGATACTGACTTGATGGCACCTAACAACAACAACAAAAACATAATAGTATATAAATCAATTACTAAATCAACTTTTCAGGAAAAAGCAATAGATTATATGGACAGGGGCAGAGTATATACACAGTATATACACAGGAAGTACTTATGAATATGTGGGATACCAAGGAAATACATATTTGCATCATTCTGATCTAAAAGGATCTTAGAAATTTGGCATGGGGCTTAGAATTCCATTCCCCACACCAGGTTCAAAATTTCCTAAGCAAAGTCCATTGAGATGGTTCCATGTAATTTGCTTGATGCTCAATGAGCAGAGTAAATATTTAACTTTTTATACAAACCACAGTGAAATGAGCTATTGGAATAGTTCTACCTAATTGTAGGTGAAAGCTAGGACATTAAGATGTATGGTGAATTTATTCATTGCAACAAACTAGCAAATCACTACCTGTAACCATACCGCTCTGACATATGATCCCGTCAGATTTCAAAAGCTAAGCAGGGTTGAGATAGGTTAGTACTTGGATGGGAGACCACTGGGAACACCAGGTTCTGTAGGCTTGAGAGAAGCCTATTTTGGGAGCCCACTCCCAAAATAATCAGCCATTGAAAATCCTCTGAACAGCAGAGAAGCACAGGCAATAGTGCCAGGCATGGCACAGTGTTGGGGAATGTTTTGTTCTTTTGTACACAGGGTCATGATAAGTGAGACTCCCCTGGACATCACCTACCAACAACAAAGAGAATCATCAGGATATCTTGTCCATTTCTGAGTAATCAGACTATGGAACCTTTAGGAAGAGATATATATCCACCCATATAGTGGGTAATAGCCTTATTAAAACTAAAAAATTACTCATTTTAGTGTATTAAAATGGTCCTGGATTTATAGGGCATAAAAGACACTGATACCTGTCAAGAAAAATGCATTCTTGCCTTCCTCTACTGTTGTATTTGAAAAGTGTCTTATCCTCGTTTCCCATGTAGCGTAGTAATTACCCACTTATCTATAGCAATGTCCATGTTACTATCTTTGATGAATGAAATGTGAGCAGGTATAAGGGTGATATTTCTGATTGATTTAACACCATGCTTCCTTTTTAACGCATGGAAAGGCTGTGCCTGCAACCATCTTGGAAGCCAGCTGTTAGAGGTAGATCTTCCATCAAACTGGATCTCTGAATCACCATATAGGGACTGTATACACTCCTTGAAAAAGTTTACTTCAGACCTATTACATGAGATAAAAGGATTTTCATAGTTCACAGTATTCACCTGGCCTCATTATTGTACAACCTAGCCTTTATCCCTAACTCATGTAGGACAAGAAGTCACATCAATTAGGAGTAGCCGAATCAAATTCAAAGGGATGGATGACAAAAGAGTTTATTTTGGAGATTATGTATGCAGTTCTAAGAACCCAAACATGTACTTACTCTATTGCTTTGAGAATCAGAAGGGTGAGATCAAAGATAGCATTGTACAATTTTAGGAAACACCACTCACATCATAGTCTTGGTGAAATCATGACCGGTAGAGTTACTCACTGCACTCCCTGGATAAACGGATACAGGGGCCTGGCTCTGTCAAGTTACATGATAGTTTCAACCACAACCTTGTTGTCTAGCCTAATTTGTCTCTTGAGAATACCAAATCATGCTTGATCTATAGTATTTTCTCTGATCCTTGATCAAGCACATAGAATCTGTTACTTGCTTTGTCCATTCTTGTTTTGTGATTTCTAGCTAAAGTCACATCTTATCCAACCTGCCTTCTCATTTTTTACCCTGTGCCTGATGCCTCAGCTCTATGCCTAAAACTTAAAGGTGGCCTTCAGTCTTGCTTCTTAATGAATCCCGCTACCTAGATATCTTCCCATCAAAGGATGCTTTCCCTGGCACATTTGGACTGTGGAATATACCAAGAGATTATATACCTGTAGTCAGTGAGAAGAGTTGAATTGGATCTGCAGGCATTTTCTGAAGAATTTTTGTATTAATGTTCACCAGGGACGTCGGTCTGTCGTTTTCTGTTAGGCTGTTGTGTCTTTGTCTGGGTTTAGTAATAAGGTAGTACTGGCCTCACAGAGTGAGTTTAGAAGGGTTCCCTCCTTTTCAATTCTTTGAAATAGTTTTAGAATTAGCATTGGTTCTTCTTTGACAGTTTGATAAACTTTAGCAGCAACATCATCTCTTCCTGGGCTTGCTTTGTTGGGAGATGTTTTTATTACTGATTCAATCTCATTGCTTGTTATTGGTCTTTTTTTATTCTCATGGTTCAAATTTGGCAAGCTACACATGTCCAGAAATTTTTCCACTTCTCCTAGGTTTTTCAATTTATTAGCATATTTTTTCTCATAATAACTCCTAATGATACTTTCTCCTTCTCTGATACTGGTTGTAATGCCTCCCTTTTCATCCCTGATCTGAGCATCTGGTAGATCAGGTATCTTTACCATTTTCATGGGGTATCTTTCCTAGCAAGTGGCTTTTTCCTGCAGATATGACTTGAAGTGTTAGTTTGTTTGCAATGCTGGTGGTATTTATAGCTGGGCACTGCAATGTAATCTCTTTGCAGCTTCTTTGGATATAATTAGAGACTTTGGGCCCATGGCACAGCTAGAGAAACCCAAGTAAGAGTAGGGATACTCTAGCAGTTCAGATAGTTGTGATGCAGAGTGCAGTGAAGGTGAAGGTCTCACTATGTGGCTAATCCTACAGTGGTCATGGTGGCCCAGGTGATGGGGGTTTCCTTAGGCACTGTTGATACTAGTTCAGCTACTAAGAAAGAGCTTCTGGCATTCACAGCCCCAGCAGTAATACAGCACCTGAAGTACTTTACCCTACACCAGACAGTGGTATTGGCCCAGATGTTGCATGCTAAGAAGTGGTAGTGCTATGGTTTGAATATAAACTGTACCCCAAAGGTCGTGTGTTTAAATGTTTGGTCTCTAGTTGGTGCCATCGTTTGTGGAGGCTGTGGAATTTTGGGAGGTGGGACTTAGTTTTGTGGAAGCAGATCACTGAAGGTGGACCTTTGGATGTTTTCCCTGGACCCCTGGTTCCAGTAATCTCTTCTTCCTGATTGTCAGGATGTGAGGTCCTCTGTCACAGGCCCGGCCACTTGCCCTATTGTCATTCCTGTCTGCTTCTATGGACTGAAATCCTCTGAACCATGAGCCCCCATGGATCCTTCTTCCCATTAGTTGTTTCCATTGGTGTTTTGCCACAGTGGTGCACAAGCTGACTAACACATGTGGTGAGAACTACACAACATCTCAGCGTGATCTCACCAGTCCTGACAGCTCTACATGGTTAGACAAGGTTGGGGTAAGAGTAAGAACTGTGTAGGTGGGGTGGCAGCAGGAATTACAGCATTTGTCTCTGCCAGCAGACATGCCTCACGAAGGATGGGACATGGCTGGGGTCTGAACACTTTTCACCTGACTCTTTCACCTGTAGAGTACACCTGTGGGTGGGGAAACAATTGGAGCCACAGAGTTTATCAAGATGCCCTCAGCACACCCCTGTGAGTGAGATGGCAAGGGGAAGTATGGCATTCCCTCTCCATTCTGTTAGTAACAGGGGCTTAAGCACAGTGAAGCAGGGCATGGACACTTGCCCTCAGTCCTGGCATGGACTGGTATCTACACTCAGCTGTCCATGCCCTTGGTTTCAGAGGGAATGCACCCTGACCTTGTGGTTCTTGGTGATGGTACTGATTGTTCCACTTTATGTCACAAAGCCCATCTCCTATAGTGCAGGGAACCCAGCAGGTTTGTGTCACAGTCACTCATCTGGATCAAGCTGGGCTCACAAAACAAGCTACCCCACCCCAAGCCAGGGCAATGGAATGTTTGTGGAGTCCCAGAGATGGGAATATGCAGGGGATTCTAATCCTGAGAGCAATCCAAACTCAGTAGCTTATTTCTCAAGACGGCTCCTGCCTACAGTCTCCTGGGTATTCACTGGGAGATGATGTAAGATTTTTTTTATGCTATTTTTCTAATCTCAGGTTACTTATCTAAGTGGGTTGCAAGCCTGTGAGAATTGCAAAACTTTCTAGTAGATAGGACTGCCAGCATCTGCATTGATAGAGTTTGCTGGGACTTTCTTTCCCCTTACATCTATAAAGGGGAGATTCCCTTCCTCTGGTTGTGAAGCCACAGTAGCAGATGCAGGATATTGTCTCTGTTTCTATGCCATTGTTCAGGTCTCTAAATCTTACAAAGACCAGTCTTTCTCTTGCTGGTTTCCAATGTTCTCCTGCAGTAACTAATCTCAAAGTGAAGCTATATACTTGTTACTTTGGTTCTTTGTGGAAGAAGAGGTGATTATGGAACATTTTTCATCTTCCCTCTTAGATCTTTGAATATCTGTGCTTCTTAATAAATGTTATTTTGAGGATATATAGGTCAAATGGTCCCAAAAGAAGGAGGTAATACTGATGAGTGATTTACTTATTCTTGAAATGGCCTCACCCCCAATAAAAGATGAAAACCGGAGGTATAGACTGCAATGGAGTGTTACAAGAAATAAAATAGGCTTTTTCTTCTTCTTAAAACTTATATTAAAATTTTATCCTTCCAGAAACATTGTTAGAATGCAATTTATTAAAAGAAACATATCTATAAATTTTGGTAGAAAAATAAAATTTGGGCTTATTTTTTATGAAACTATTTTAGCACAAGAGCAATAATTACAGTGCTCTGAAACCTAATTAAAAAGTCATTAAAGTTTTAACTATATTTATTAGGGCTTCCAAATTTTCAATTAAGGGTGGCACTCTGGGTATATTTAAGAAAAATGATAACATACAGAAAATATGATACCAAGATGATTATAAAAATATTGCACTACAATGGAGAGCTTTAGTTCTTACATTTATCACACACACACACACACACACACACACACACACACAGAGAGAGAGAGAGAGAGAGAGAGAGAGAAAGAGAGAGAGAGAGAGCAAAAGAGAGAGCAGATCTGAGGAGCTCTGAGACCAAATAAGCTGAACTTCCTTTCAAACCCAACTAAGCCTACTCCAGAATAACAGACTATGCTGAGAGAGTTGGCAACTAAATAGAAAATAGGAACAAAGGAGATGCATTAGAGATCTTTTCAAGTGACCATAAATCAAAGCAGCTCAGACCAGAGAAACACCTTTTAAGTAAAGCCAAGGAGAGCCAACAGCAGGCCTACCGAAAGGGTTCTTGTATTTTTTGATCCCACCCTTTCAAGGAAAATAATGACATTAGTCACTTTGTTCTAAGTAACAGTAACTTTAAAGTGACTTATGAAATCTTATCCATGCTGAAGATACAACTCCACAAAGAGGAAAGAAAAAAAAAGCCTTACTGATATTGTGCTGGGAAGAAATTCCTTCCTCATCTCTCAGCTGGGGCTAGTGGTCACTCCAACAATGGTCCAGAGGTCAGAAAAATCAGGCTTATTAATTTAATCATATATTAGTTGGGGCTGCAAGAGCTTCTTTGTTTAATGTATCTACTCCTTTTGCAAATCTCTTAAAAAATGCCAATTCTGAGAATAAAAAAACTTTAATACGTATCCCAGCCCTGCCAAGAATGCTTGTAGGATGCTATTTTGATCATTTCTCTGCTTTTAAAGTGAAATTCAAAAGAGGTTTTACAACAAATCGAATCTTGTTTTGAAGCTTTTATCCTCTAATGCAAACACCCAAACAAGAATTCCAGACTATGCTCTCCCCAGTCTTGAAACATACATTCAAATGCACATGAGGCTGCCCTAATGAAAGAGAAAGGAACTCATGAAAAATTCTTACAAAAGTCAATTGAATGGTGTAGTGAATTATAAATCCTAACATTTTGGTTATGAGAACTTCCTGCCGGAGGAAAGCAAATTGTTTGATGAGAGGTTTTAATCAGTGAAGAAAATTCCAAGAGAAGTTTCAGTGAATGCCATGGTCACAGAAAACCATACACATTATAGACACATCACTATTATTATTTATCTTATTAGTGAGACTATGTCTTTTGCTAATTATTTGGAAAATACAAGATAAATAAAACTAATGAAAGAAATTTTTAAAAATTACAAGTACAGTAAAATGACTTTTTCAACTATCAAAATACAAGTATTTTTGTCAGCAATGTTCTTTTACATAAGCACATTTTTCATAGTTCAACACAGACTACACATTCCATTTTGTATTTGATATTTTCTTTTGACATTTGCTATACTCTGGGACTAGAATGTCCCCTAAAGGCCTCTGTGTTAAAGGCTGGCTCCTCAGAGTGACATTATTGGGAGGTAATGGGATCTTTGGGAGGTAGGGCCTCAGAGGAGATTTTAGGTCATGAGGAGCATGACCTGAAATGGAATGGTAGGACCCCAGTCCCTTTCTCTTCCTGGTGCTCTTTTGCCCTTGGCAATGAGGTGAATGGAGCCTCTCTGGTTGGCACCAGCTCCATGATAGACTATGCCACCACAGGGCCACAGTAATAAGGCTAATCAGCCATGAACTAAAACCTCTGAAACTAGCAGCCAAACAAGCCTTCTTTAGTCTTTTTATCTCAGGAGTTTATTATACTAATGGAAAGCTAACAAACACAATGTTACTAGCATGATTTCCCACTCGCATCAAATTACAATTATTTTAGAATATTTTAATAGATATAAATATTCTGTTTTGTTGTAGGAATTGGTGTGCTAGATACAGGAGAAGAATGGATGTTTTTAAATTATGGTGCTGGAGATGAATATTGAATATACCATGCACTGCCAAACAAACCAACAAATCTGTGCTAGAAGAAGTGCAACCAAAGTACTCCTTGGAAGCAAGGATAGCTGGACTGTGTCTTACATGTTTAGGACATGTAGTCAGGAGAGACCAATCCCTAGAGAAAGACATCATGTTTGGGAGAGTGGCAGGTCAACAAAAAAAAGAAAAACCCTCCACCAGATGGATTGAAACAGTATCTGCAACAATGGGCTAAAACATAAATAAGACCAGGTGCCTGGCACAGAATCAGGGAGTGTTTTGTTCTGCTGTCCATAGGGTCACTATGAGTGGCACCTAACTTTGAGGGCACCTAACAACAACAAGATACTTTCCCATAATGTAAAATAAGTAGATTATGTCTACTTGGGTTTCCTTATAGATAATGCCATAAATAACAAAATCATATTTATAGCTTATGGCTTTTTTGCTTATTTAGAGTCATTTCCCTAGTGTGGATGTCTCAATCTTAAATTTCCACATCAAGAGATTTATTTATGGTTCTTAGTGCAGATGTCCATGTTGATCTTCTAGCAGTTTTTAGCAATTATACTCCTACTAAAATTTAATAATATAGCCCTCATAGGAATCTTTTCAACAAAATTATGAGAACCCTAAGCAAGTTAACTAATTTTTAATACATAAACTATATTATTTTCTCTACTTCAGATTATTTTGTTTTTTCTGGAAAAATTAAATATTACATCACATATTTTAAAGAAATTATTTATACAAATAACAAACTGAATGAATTACAAATATTACTGGAGTTTGATTATTATAAGACTGTTGCTTTGTTATGCATCATTGATTTTCTCAGTTTATTTTTACAAAGACATTGGATTTTTCATATAATGTGAATGAATTATTATATTATGATATTTATGTACTATGTGCAATATTAAATGAAAATATTTTTCCTAATTTTTTTTCATGTTTTATTGCATTGCAAATTTAGAAAAAAATGTCAATTTCTTAATTTGGAAAATTTAAAGTTATGAACTTTAATATATTAACATATTTAATAAAGAATGCTTTGAAATTTAAAATACCAAATAAAATATACTAACCTGCATATGAAAGCATAAAATTAAAAGAAAAGCAAAGAATGGAAGACCATTCATATGAAGTTGCTTGATATGGCATTAATACTCTTTCCACATCAAATTCTGACACAAAACTGAAAATCTGAAAACCACAGTGGGTAAAAGGACAAAGGAAGATAACTTCCAAAAGGAAAATGGAAATATCTTCCTTTGTATGAAAATCAAAAAGACAAGTTTAATGCAGAGGTCAGTATCTTGGGTTGCTGACTCACAACCTAGATGTGACATAGTAGAAAGCCTCTCCTTCCACAGTTGTGTGTTCCCTTCCCCTGCCTTCCGTCTCACTGTTCCAGAGAGCAGAGTACACCATCAATCACATCCAGAAAGCAGGACAAACAGATTACACATGTAGCCACTCTAACCAACATACATAAATAATTGCCAAATGCAAATATCACCCAGAGGAAAAAGAGAGAAAAATAGGACAGATTTTTCTAGGAAGGTAAGCTCTGAGATGGAGACTTTATATTAGATAGAAAACAAAAACTTTGGTAACTAAACTGGATTAAAACCTGCCCAACTGTTCGGAGTCTCCAGATTAAACTAAATTAAATATAGTTTTCCTGTGTCTCAAAAGGAGTAAAGCAGTTGAGAGAATAAAGCAGGGTCACAGCATTGATACCTACATGATGTGTCAGGTTATATCTACATACACATTTTGTATCACTGGAGACAAATACTGAATACAGCATGGACTGCCAAAAGAACCAATAGATCTGTCCTATAAAAGTGCAGCCAGAGTGCTCCTTGGTAGCTAGGATGGCTAGACTGCATCTTATGCATTTTGGACATGTTGTTGTTGTTGTTAGGTGTCATTGAGTCAATGTCTGACTCATAGCGACCCTATGTACAACAGAGGAAACACTATTGTCAGTGCTTCTCTGCTATCCATAGGGTTTTCAGTGGCAAATTGTTTTTGGGGGAGTGGGCTGCTGGGTCCTTCTCTGAAGCCCACAGCACTTGGTGTCCCCAGGCAGTCTCCTGTCCAAGTACTAACCACACCCAACCCTGCTTAGCTTCTGAGATCTGACCGGATCAGACACAACAGTGATATGGTTGCAGGGCAGTTATAGGAAGGATCAGTTCCTGGAGAGGGGCATCATGTTTGGGAGAGAGGCAGGTCAATGAAAAGAAGGAAGACCTTCAATTAGATGGATTGACACAGTGACTACAACAACAGGCTTAAACATAAAAAAGATCATGTGCACGGAACAATGGCAGGGGATGTTTGTTCTGTTGTACATAAAGTTGTAATTCGATGGCACATAACAACATATAAAAGCATATGTACATATGTACATAATATAATTAGCCAAGATTTGCAAATAATCATAATTGCCAAGGCATAAGGAATCAGAAACTCATACGCTATCTTAGAGAATGAGGTATTTGCCACACTGCTACAAGTACCCCCAAATCCTCTACTGGGCTCTTTGACTCCTACTTCCTCAATGTGCTAAGGTTAGTTTCTCTTCTTATTCCAGGTTTTCTGGTTTCATGATAGCATATCTACTTTCCTTCAGTAGGATTGCCCATGAATATTCCTCTCCTATCTGAAGCTCAGTTCCTATCCTCTTTTGTCCACAAGAGAATATACTTTCCTATTTCTTCCATAACTTATTTTTCTGCTCTCTTCTTAGAGTCATTGGCAGTGAAACTATTCATTTTCTTGATGCAAATCCATTATCCCTGTGCTTTGGAGGGGGACTCTCTTAATTACAGGATATGCTACCCTAATTATAATATAGTACCTAATATTTTCTATGAAGCAACTGCATTTTGTTTAATTCACCATCCTTACTTAATTCCTTCCAAGACAGAAGTTAGGCACTGTCTTTAGTTCAGCATAAGTAATAAGATACCATCAGAGAGACAACTCCCTCCAGAAAAGCAAAGTCATGTCTTTACCCTAGAAAATTAATCAACTACTTATAATTTATTTTAGTGACCAACACATTGTTTTCCAATCATAAAGGTCCAGTCATGCCTAGAAAATCCATGGGATTATAATTCCATGAAAAATAATGAAAATAGCTACTATTTGTTTCAAATGCTCATTTTATAACAGGCAGTGTATTAAACCTTGTTCATGTACATTTTTATATTTCACTAGGCAAGAATTTGGGCTGGGATTTAGCTCAGTGGGTAGAGCGCTGCGCTGCAGTCTCTGAGGCCTGGAGTTCAATTCCCAGCACCGCAAAAATGGGAGAAGGGCCTGGCAATCCACTCCCAAGGCAGTCCCGAAACAGTCAACCATTGAAAACCCTATGAGGGTGGCTATGAGTCGGATACCGACTCGACGGCACCTAACAACAACAAAGGCAAGAATTTATTTTTGGGTAAAACTCATAATATTTCATCTTCACTAAAATACAAATGGCTTATTTAAATTTCACAATACAAACTGGTGAAGCTATGAGGATGAGGAAACAAGTTCAGAGGGATTTCAAATTACCAAATGTTCCTAAGAGTAACTGGCCCAGTTAGAAGTTAGCTGATCAAATCGAAATGCCTTTTTGTATTCCCCTCTGTATCAAGAGAGCCTTTACAACAGAAATTGCATTTTGGTTCCTTTCTTGGTGATAATTCCTTCAAAGGGAAATATGTTTCTTGGATATTTATTGGTGAATGATATGAATTAATTTATTTATCACAATTGTCAAAGCAAAAGAAGGTCCAGATTATGCCCATATTGTAGCAGGAGAAGCTAGATAAAATCCTATATTAGAGGATTCCTAATGAAAATTCAGTTATTTTGATAAAAATAGGGTGGATTGCAACCTAAATTGCAATGTGCTTAAAGTTATTCCTGGGATGAGAACAGACCTCCTTTCAGCATCCTAGCATATAAGAATATGCTCAGTCTTTTCTAGAGTCTATTTCTGTTTGATCACTTCTCTTTTGTAAACATAATTTTTGTTTGAAATTAGTTTGTTTTGCACTAGAATTTTATGTTCACATGCCCTAGTCCTCATGAATGCTTAAAATATTCCATGAACAAAAAACAAGCAATCAAATAAATAATTCACTGCATTGCTTTCAAGGATACTAGATTTTAATTAGTTGTTTGTTTATTTGTTTGTTTCTTGCTGCTTGCTCTTTGGAGGAAAGCCCAACACAAACAAGGGTTAATGTAAAACCCTCAATTTTTAGTAAAAGGAGCATTCTTCCTTGGATCTGAATAACAACATATCTGGCCTGCAAAATAAGCAACTCAACTCTCTCAGATATTTGGGAATGAATGCTTATCCACTAATTGACTTCAGCTGTTTTTTCTCTTCATTATTTGAACTGAGAAAACAGCTGTTTGGCAAATGGTTGAGTCCTAAGTCACATGTTTAGTGATTTATGTATTTCAACGTGCTAATGGGTGCCTTTGTAGAGTGTGGTTTTGTTTATTTGATTGTTAAAGGCCATAGTTAATGCATCATAACTTTGTTTAAACACATAGTGAACCCAACCTCATGGAGCAGCTCTTAATTTTGGAGGTTCTTTTTAGGTATTTTTTTGTCAGCTCCTTGTAATTTGCTTTGTTTTACCCTTCCAGGATAATAAGGAAACAAGGAAAAATTGAAGATAAATACTTATGTTTTTACAAAATCTGAAGTGCTTACAAGTGAACAGCAAGTCAATTATCACAGAAGAACAAGTGGGGACAAAAGCTATTTGTATTTTCAATTATTTGAACTACTCATACTTGTTGAAGTGTTTTCTTTTGAGTGCACCCATTAATATTAACAACACAGACATTTTATTACATTGATCTGTTGGGATGACATTGACTTGTGGGATGAAATTCTTAATGTTATTGAAAGTATTTTCATACTAGTTTGATCAGAACAGGTCCATCACAAATGAGATGTTCTATAACTAAAGTAAACTCTCTTATCCCAAAAAGAATTAAATATATTTGACTAGATTTTATAATCCCATTCAAGGTGAACACAATGTTAAAGCAATAAGTAAAATAGCAAAATTTAAGATCAGAGACTTTACCTTTGAAAACTGGTATCTTTGTTATTGTTGTTGTTGTTAGGTGCGGTGGAGTCAGTGTCCGACTCATAGCGACCCAACATACAACAGGTGAAAAACTATTGTCAGTGCTTCTCTGCTATTCATAGAGTTTTCAATGGCACATTGATTTTTGGGAGTGGGTTGCTGGTTCCTTCTCCCAAGTCTACAGTACCTGGTGTTCCCAGGAGCTCGCCCATCCAAGTACTAACCAGGCCTGACCCTGCTGAGCTTCTGAGATCAGACATCACAGTGCTACAGGCTGCAGGCACTGGTACCTTTAGGTGGGATTTATCTTAAATCATAGATAGATGACATAGACACTCTCAGACTTTCAATATGTGTTGTTTCAGTCTCCTCAAGTAATAATGCCTAACCTTTAATCCTTGATATCAGAAAATTATTTTAGCTAGCATAATTCAGCTGATTTTTGACCAATTTAGCATCCACAGAATAGAAACTTATTGCTATTTTAAAGAATATTAGAATTATGGTAATTCAGTTATTTCACAGGTAAAGAAACAAAACCTCAGAGAAGTTAAATATATTTCAGCCACTTAAAAGCAGACAAATTCAGATAAATGATTTGCCAATATTTTCTCCCACCCTATGAGTTTTCTCTTTGTTAATTGTTTAATTCACTATGAAGAAGCTTTTTAGTCTGATGGAATCGCATTTGTCTATTTTTGCTTCTACTGTCCGTACTTTTAAGGTCATATTCAAAAATGTCATTACCCAGACCAATACTGTAGAACTCTGCTACATTTTCCTTTAGAAACATTAGAGTTTCTGGACTTATATTTGTCTTTAATCCATTTCCAGTTGATTTATCATTATGGTGTGAGATTAACATGTAGTTTCATCCTTCTGCATGTGGATATGCAGTTTTTCCAACATGGCTTATTGAAAGGATTGTCTTTTCTCCATTTTGTGGTCTTGACAACTTTGTTGAAAATTATTTGACCTTAAATGAATGAATTTATTTTGAGCTCTTAATTCTGTCCCATTCATCAGTTTGTCTGGTTTTGTTTTGGTTTTTGTGTGTTTGTTTTGTTTTGTTTTTGCCAGCATCATGCAATTTTTATTACAATAAGCAATCTGTCTAAAAATGGAATATTCTCCAATTTTTAAGAGCAGTCTTAAGGTTTTGGATTTATCCATATGCCATGGCTTTGTCCTGCCCCCTTGTTATTGCTCCTGCTCTGGTCATATCACTCTTATAACCAAGCTTGGGATAAATCTATATGAGAATATGGCAACAGCTATTATTGTTGCTAGATGCTGTAGAGTCCAGTCCAACTGTTAAGGACCCTGTGTACAACAAACGAAGCCCTATGTCAGTGCTTCTCTGCTATTCACAGGGTTTTCCAATGGCTGATTATTTTGAAAGTGGGATGTTGGGTCGTTCTCCCAAGAGGACAATGGACAGTAGGAGTAAAATATTAAAAAAAACTAAAAACTGGAGTTCATAGAAAAGTTTAATAAGCATTAACTTAGAGCACAAACACAGCCTTAGAACCATAACAACAGGCCCAGTTGCTTTATTTAAATATCAATCGCAAAGGTAAATCTTACAATCTGAAGGAGTAGGGGACATTAAAATTATGACAACAGCTCATAAGAAAAAGAAAAAGTATGAATATGACCATTTTGAAGAATAGAGTGATTTTCTTTCATCCCTTCATTGATGGGGATTCATGTCAAGATATATTTTTAAATCTCATATGTAGTACAGTACATTATATAAGACAGATATTTCCAGAGACCTGTAAGGAGTCTTTTTGCTGCTTCTCTAAACTAACTCCAAGATAGGGTGTTCACAGATCAAAAGAAACAAAACACAAGAAAGTAATTTCCAACTGAAAAGGAATTTTGTTGTTGTTGTTATTAAGTACATGCTACTTCATTCTCTTTTTCTGCTCTTTGGAGTTCTTCTCTTCATCCATATATCCAGAATGGAATTGTAAGTGTGCCATAAGACTGAAAGTAAAAGACTACAGACAGATCTAAGCACAGTAGGTCTTGGAATGTTTAAGAAAAAGACCAAAAACATCTTTGGAAGCTGGAAGAAAATAGATTACTAAATGTTATATATACTGGTACTTCTGTATTATAGGGCCCCTGTCCCTAAAGTCTACATCATTCCCAGAACTTCAGAATGTGAACTTTTGGAAATTAGACCTTTGCAGATAAAATCAGTTAAGTCATAATGGATAAAATTCAACTCTGAATCCCACATGACTGAAGTCCTTACAAAAAAAGAAGAAACACAGACACAGATGTCCAAAGAAGGAAGTTGGCCATGTAGACAGGCAGAGATTAGAATGAATACATCCATAGACCATAAAATATCACTGTTTGGAGGCAATCATTAGAAGCCAGAAGAGACAAAGAAGAATCCTCCTCTAGAGCACTCAAAGAACATCACACTGCAGGCATCTTAATTTCTGAATTCTAGACACTAGAATTGTGAGAGAATACCTTTCTGTTATTTGAAGTCACTCATTTTGAAGTAAATTGTTACAACAGCCCTAGGAAGTTAATTCACTGGGAAGGATATGGGATGTGTACTTTGATCTACAGCATTTAGCTAAATGTAAAGCGAACAACTCTTTGGCTCAGACAGAAAACCCAAAGCATGAACAGGGAATGACAAATCCTCACAGCAATGTCCCAGAACTATTCTGGGCCTCTAAGATCAGAGACACATAAGTAAAGGGAGGCATAAATTACAGATGGGAAAATGGTTATGATATATAAGGGAGATATATATATATTATGAAAACATAAACATCCTATTATAAGAAAAAGTGAATTCTCACAAGTATTCTCACAAGTATTCTCACAAGTATCACAAGAAACATATTATAATGTAATTCATTTTTAACCTAATCAGCAAAGATGAGATAGATTGTTAATCTCATTATTAATAAGAGCCTAATGAAACAAATGAGCTGGGATTTAGCTCAGTTGGTAGAGCACTGCTCTGCAGTCTCTGAGGTCCCGAGTTCAATTCCTAGCACCGCAAAATGGGAGAAGGACGTGGCAACCCACTTCCAAGGCAATCCCGAAACAGTCAGCCATTGAAAACCCTATGAGGGTCGCTATGAGTTGGACTCGACTAAACGGCACCTAACAACAACAACAATGAAACAAACACTCCGCACTACTAATCAAAGTATGGTCCATGGGGCGGTGTTGATCTTCAAGTTCTTTGCTTCTGATTCGTGACAAGAAAAATTTAAAAAAAGAAAAAAGAAAGTTAAGTGTTGTTTTTGTTGAGTGCTGTTGAGTCAAGTCCAATTCCTAGTGACTTTCACAGGGTTTTCAATGGCTAATTATTTTGGGATTGTTTCAAGAGTGGATTGCCATGTCTTTCTCCCATTTTTGCAATGCTGAGGATCAAACCAATGGCCTCAGAGAGCACTGAGCAGCACCCTAACAACTG
Source organism: Pedetes capensis (assembly GCA_007922755.1). Classification (NCBI taxonomy): domain Eukaryota; kingdom Metazoa; phylum Chordata; class Mammalia; order Rodentia; family Pedetidae; genus Pedetes; species Pedetes capensis. The sequence continues at coordinate 36,441 of VMDO01012316.1, read as the reverse complement.
AGCTCAACCCCAGATCAGTTAACGTTTAGGAATTTCTTTTTATAACAACCAAACAAGTGACAGGTAGACATGAATATTTAGGCAGGGTATAGACCAGTTGAGCTGTTCATTTCACATGATTGAGTTGTGTGTCTTCCGGAGTTGCACACTGATCATGAAAAATAGGACCATGTTTCAACAAGGAATATTTTAAGACCAGTTTTTCAACTATATCCCAGAATGGAATAAACTATTTAAAATGTGAGTATTCATACATTGTCAACGTTCATTTTTTTATGTTTTATTTTAAATAAAACTTTTTAAAAAATTATGTTGTTGTTAGGTGCCGTTGAGTCAGTATCCGACCCACAGCAACCCTACATAAACAGGTGAAACACTATTGTCAGTGCTTCTCTGCAGTTCATAGGATTTTCAATGGAAACAAAAATTATAGTTCAATATAATTAGCTAAATTTGAAACATGATATTTATATTACTAAGTTTTAACTATAATAGTAGATCAAGTAAGTTTTCACTGATAAATCAAATTATAAAGATAAAAATGATTCCCCACAATACCTGGAAGTATTTGTATTTTTGTTCAGATGTATGGTATGTCATATATTGAATTTAGTTTTATAGCATTATTTAATGATGATATACATCAAATAGTATGTTCGTTGTAGTCATGTTCCAGCTAATGAAACAATACAATCCTGAAAATTTAAAGAATTTTAACCTTCCAAGTCTTAATGGCTTCTAACACACCTTCTAGACACATCTTATTTAGATTCACAACAGTACCGAGAAGGTACAGAGAGTTTCTACATACTACCTGCCCACACACATGACAGCCTCCTCCATCGTCAACATCCCCCATCAGAATGGAACATTTGATACAATCAAACTGACATCACCCAAAGTCCATATTTTGGGTTAATTTGATGTTCTATGTTCTATGGTACAATGGTACAATGATATGTATCCACTATTGTAGTATCATACTGAATAGTTTTACTATCCTATTCATCTCTCCCTTCATTTGAATGACAACTGTTTTTTGTTTGCTTGCTTATTTTATTTTTCTTTTTATTTTTCTTTTGGTACTGAAGGGTTGAGCCCAGGGCCTCATGCATGCTGGGAAAGTGCTCTACCACTGAGCCACACAGCCAGCTCCATTTTTACCTTTTATTTGGGGGCAGTTTCTCACTAAGTTGTGTGGAGGATGCCTCTGGCCTAAACATTGTCCATCCTCCTGCCTCTGCCTTCCAAGTAGTTGGGATTATAGGCATGTGACACAGAGTCTAACTTTTTTATTATCATTGCCATAGTTTTGCCTTTTCCAGAATGCCAGATAGTTGAAATTATATAGTATGTTGGCCCTTCAGATTAGTTTCTTTCACTTAGTAATATGCATTGAAGTTTCCTTATGCCCCTTCATGGTATGATGCTCATTTTTTTCAGCACTAAGTTATGAACAAAGCTGCTATAAATATCCATGTGAAGACTTTGCAAGTGCTCTACCACTAAGCTGCACCCCTAGCACAATTTTTACTTTTGTATTTGTAGACAAGTTCTTGCTAAGTAACACAGGCCACCTCTAGCCTCAAACTAAATATCCTCTTGTCTCAACCTCTGAAGTCACTCCACACCCTTGCTAATATTTGACGATATTACTATTATGGATTTTGGCCAGTGCAATCAGTATATAATGGCATCTTGTTTTTTTGTTTTTTTGTTTTTTAATTTGGTCTCATCAGTGGTATCTTGTCTTAATTTTTTTTTCTGATAACATATAATGTGGAGTATCTTTTCATATGCTTATTTACTGTCTGTGCATCTTCATTGCTTAGGTATTTGTGAAGTTGCTTGGTACATCTTTTAATAGGATTGTGCTCTTACCATTGCTTAGGTAATTGCTTATCATTTTTGCTTATCATTTTTTGCTTATCATTAGGTATTTGTTAAGTTGCTTGGTATATCTTTTAATAGGATTGTGTTCTTACCTTTGTACATTTTGGATAATATTCCTTTATCAAATGTCTTTTGAAAATATTTTCTCCAAATTCGTAGCTTGCCTTTTAATTCTCTTGACTGTCTTTCATTGAGTAGAAAATTTTAATTTTAATGAAGTCTAGCTTATCAACACTTTCTTTTGTGGATTTTGGTGTTGGTTTATACCTAAAACGTCTTATATATTTCTTCCTATGTTATTTTTTTTAAGAAATTTAAAGTTTTATATTTTCAGCAACATCAGCATTCCATGTTCATTGCCCTACTCTTCACAGTTGCGAGGATGTGGAATCAGCCCAGATGTCCATCAACAGATGATTGTAGGAAAAAACGTGGTATATATACACAAGAGAATAGTATTCAGCACGAAAGAAGAATGAACTTATGTCATTTGCAGCAAAACAGATGGAATTAGAGATCACTATTTTAAGCAAAGTAACTGAGACTCTAAAAAAGAAATTCCACATGTTCTAACTCATAGGTGGGAGCCAAATCTACTTTAAAGCAAAAGATATAGATAGATAGATAGATAGATAGATAGATAGATAGATAGATAGATACAATTGTACATATCTAAATTTGGAAAATACAAGTGGACCCAACATGAAGGAGAGGGGATTAAAGGAAGGGAGAGGTTGACAGGAAAGTGGGAGAGGGAGAAGGAACAACATACAGGGATAAAGAGGGAGAGAACAAGTGCAAAATATAGGATGAAACTCCATGAAAATAAAAAAGTTCATGCTACACTTCATAAGTAAGTATGATTATCACTAAAAGTTAATTAAGTAGTTTTGTGAAATATTTAAGGAGATACAAGTATCAATAATCCTGATTTTATAATTGTACACTGTATGCATGTATTAAATGATCACTCTCTATCCTATAAATATATACAATCACAATACTAGTAAAATTAAAGTAAAAGCTTTGTGTTTTATATTTAGATCTGTTATCATTTTGAGTTAGGTTTTTTTTTCTAGTAAGTGTAAAGTCAGTCCATGGAATTTTCCCTTTTTTTCTCTTTTTTGCATGTGAATGTACAGTTGTTCCAGTACCATCCATTGAAAAAAATTTTCTTTCTTCTATTATATTACCTATGCTCTTTTATCAAAGTTTAGTTGGCCTCAGGAAGATAGAACCAATGCTTATACATAAGTCATTTAATTCTGTTGCTGTAAACAATGTTGAGAATATTTATATGAAAATATTTCCCAGGTTCTCTACTCTGCTCCAGTGATCTATTTGTCTATTCTTTCATTAATACATGTCTTGATTACTGAGATGTATACTCAGTATTGAAGTCAAATTCTGTAAGTTCTCCAATTTCATCCTTTAATATTATATTGACTATTCCAGATCTTTTGAACCCCCATATAAACTTTAGAATCACTTGGCCCATATCCACAAAATGATTTTCTGAGACTTTGATTGAGATTACATTAAATCTATAAATCAAGTTGGAAAGAATTGGTATATTGACATTCACAAACAGGGAATAGCTCTACATTTATGTTGTTCTTCTTTGACTTCTTTTTATAGTTTTCCTCATAGATCTTATACCTATTCTGCAATATTTAAACCTAGTATTTCACTTTTTTAGTGCTAATGTAAATAGTTGGGTGCCATCGAGTAAATAGTGGGCTGGGATTTAGCTCAGTGGGTAGAGCGCTGCGCTGCAGTCTCTGAGGTCCCGAGTTCAATTCCCAGCACCACAAAAATGGGAGAAGGACCTGGCAATCCACTCCCAAGGCAATCCCAAAACAGTCAGCCATTGAAAACCCTATGAGGGTCTCTATGAGTCAGATACCAACTCGATGGCACCTAACAACAATAACAATGTAAATAGTATTGTGTCTTTAATGTCTAGATTTACTTGCTAATTTCTGGTATATAGAAAATGATTGAATTTTGTATATTATACTTATATCCTGCAATCTTGCTCTAGTTGCTTATTGGTTTATTTCTTCCCTTTTCTTTTGGGTTTTCTACATAGATGTCACATCATCAGTAAACAAAGAAAGACAGTTTTATTTCTTCATTCCAAATATATGAGAAGGCACCTCAAAAGCAGAAGTAGATTGACAGCTAAGGCATCTTATGTCAGTTAGCCAAGTTGAGAACTCAAAGGAAAATGGAAAGTGCTACTACAGGGATATATCTTCATATGAAAACTTTCCTCAAGTTTAAGTCATCTGAATAGAGGATCAAACCAGCCACAGCATTCCCTTAAGCCAAAGCTTTATCTAAAACAAGATCCTAACTCTCTTCAATTTTTCAAAGGGTAAGAGAGGTGAGGAAGTTACAGAAGAAAAAGTTTAAAGCTTGCAGATGTTGATTCATGAAACGTAAAAATGCAAAGTGATGTGACAAGTGCGTGTGCAGAAGCCACGTCAAAATATCCAGAAGATCTAGATAAGATAATTGATGAAGGTGGCTGCACTGAGCAATAGATTTTCAATGTAGATGGATAAAACAACCTGATATCAGAAGACGTCATCCAGGATATTAATGGGTAAAGATAAGTCATTTCTTGGCCTCAAAGCTTCAAAACACAAGCTGACACTCTTATTAGTGGGTAACAAAGCTGATAACTATAAGTTGAAGCCAGTGATCCTTTACCATTCTAATAATTCTAAGGCATCTGACAATTATACTAAATCTATGCTGTTGTGTTCTATAAACTAGACCAAAAAGATGGATGACAGTACATCTGTTTATGACATGGTTTACTAAATATTTTGAGCCCACCATTGAAACTTATTGCTCAGAAAAATAGATTTCTTTTAATATATTGCTGCTCATTCACAACGTACTTGGTCACCCACGAGCTCAGGTGGGGATATATATGACATTAATGTTGTTATCATGCCTGCTAACACAAAACATATTCTCTAACCCACGGATCAAGGAATTATTTCAACTTTCAAGTCTTACTGTTTAAAAAATACATTACATAAGATTATGCATAATTTGCATAGACAATGATTTCTCTGATAGATCTAGGCAAAGTATATTGAGAACTTTCTGGAATGGATTCATCATTCTAGATAACTTTGAGAGTAACCATGACTCATGGGAAGAGGTTGATTCAACAAGAGTTTAGAAGTTGATTCCAGCCTTCATGGATAACTTTGAGGGGCTCTAGATTTCAGTGGAGGCAGTAACAGCATACGTAGAGGAAACAGCAAGATAAACATAATTAGAAGAAGAACCTCACTATATGAAGGAATTGCTAAAATTTTATGGTAGAAGTTCAATGGATAAGGTGTTGCTTCTTATGATGAATAAAGCAAATGGTTTCTTTAAAAAATTTATTCCTGCTGAACGTGATGTGAATATTGTTTAAAAATAACAGCAAAGGATTTAGAATATTATGTAAACTGAGCTGATACAGCAGCATGTTGGTGCCTGAAACAATTGATTACAATTTTGAAAGAAATTCTACTGTAGGTAAAATGCTCTCAAACAGCACTGTATGCTACAGAGCAATCTTTCAAGAAAAGAAGAATCAGTCATGGCCAACTTTATTATTGTCTTATCTTAAAACATAGCCACAGCCATCTGAACCTTCAACAGCTACCACCATATTCAGTCAGTAGCCATCAACCCCAAGGCAAGACCTCTCACCAGCAAAAAGGCTGTCATTCACTGAAGCTTAGATAATGATGAGCATATTGTTGTTGTTAGGTGCCATTGAGTCGGTATGCGACTCATAGCGACCCTCATAGGGTTTTCAATGGCTGAGTGCTTCCGGATTGCCTTGGGAGTGGATTGCCAGGCCCTTCTCCCATTTTTGTGGTGCTGGGAATTGAACTCGGGTCCTCAGAGACTGCAGCGCAGCGCTCTACCCACTGAGCTAAATCCCAGCCCAAGCTAAATCCCAGCCCGAGCATATTGTAGCAATACAGTATATATATATATATATGTATGTATGTATATATATATATATATATATATATATATATATATGTGTGTATATATATATATATATATATATACATTTTAAAGACAAAATGCTACTGCACACAATAGAATATAATATACTGCAAAAATAATTTTCACATGCTCAGGAAAACCAAAATAATTGTGTGACTTGCTTTTGCCTTTTTGTTTGTTTTACAGACAAGGTTTTTTTGTTAGCCCAGGCTGTCCTGGAACTTGGGTTGATCTTTCTGCCTCAACCTCCCAAGTTCTGGGATTACAGTTGTGTATCATCATGAACAGCACCATATTTCTTTTATTGTGGTGTTCTAAAACTGAATCTGCAATTTCTCTGAAGTATGCCTGTAACCATTTTCTCTGTAATTCTGGCCAAACAGTGAAAATTTCTGAGAAAACTGCAAAATCCTGTAGACTGGTGTCCGTATAAAATCATGGTCTCATCATCAGGTAACTCTGGCACCACTCACCAACACTTCCACTCTTCCTGTTTTCACATCTCCCAGTCTTCTTCATGTATACTTCAATCATCTACCCTCTTTTTACAAGTTACCACTATACCTTCTTCCACTTGCCTCCATACAGATGACTTTCTCATTTGACAAACATCACTGGGAAAATTGAATAAATCAGATGTGATATCATTTCAAATTCCTGGCTTGGTAAACCAAACTTCAACTTCAGCAAAGCCCATTTTCAGTCTTAGTGCCTTCTGGGTAGGCTCAGATGATTAAATGTCTATTCTTCCACTGAATGTTGTCTCCGTTTGTGTTCTTCATGCTACATTTTTCTTCCTTCTCTGATACTTGATCATTTATCACATTTTCCTCCTCCTACTCCCCCTCATGCTCCTCCTCATCCTCCCTCTCTTCCTTCTCTTTCTCATTCTTCTTATTCTTCTTATTCTTCTTTTTACTTTTTCCTTCCTTATAATTCATTAAATATATTACCTATCTGTTGTTATGTTGCTATTGTAGTAAGGCGTCATAGAGTCAGGTCAGACTCATAGCAACTCTCATAAGGTTTCCAATAGTCAATTGTTTTAGGAGTGGACTGCTATATTCTTTTCCCATTTCTGTGGTGCTGGGGACCAAAACTGGGTCCTCAGAAAGGGCAGAGAAGGGCTCTACCAAATCTGTTGTTATGAATTTGTTGTAATATTTATGCTGATGCAGAGTATAGTACTTATATATAATACCCCTTTTAGTATACACTTTAAAGGATATTTGAATAATGTATCATTCATTTCTTATCTTCTGTACTGCACAACATAGTACTGAATATATGCCACATCACTTATTTTGCCATATCACATATTTTTGTTGAAATAAAACATAGAAAACCCCAGAATCCTCCACTAGTTAGCAATGTCTTCTCAAGGTCTACTTATTGTCAGCCCTTCCTATAACTTTATATTGCATATTTTAGGTTTGACATTATAAATGTCCATAGTGTGGTCTGCTACTAATTAAACAATTAATACATATATATGCTTACAACATTATACATACTGTTCCAAATGCTTTATATCTATTAATAATCTTTATATCAATCCCAGCAATAATACTTTATGAAGTAAGTACAATTATCCTTAGTTTGCACCTGAGGAAATGCCAACATAAAAGGGCTATTAATATATAGCTACTATGTCTTTTTCAGTGTGAACATGGAGGAAAATTTAAAAATAGAAAATAGATAGGTAAATTGAGACTATATCTATATCTATTGATCAATTGATCAATAGATAGATAGATAGATAGATAGATAGATAGATAGATAGATAGATAGACATTGTTGTTGCTTGTTAAGTGCTGTCAAGCCAAGTCTGACTCAGAGCAACTACAGCAGTAGATTAACTGGAAACTGCCAGGAAATCAAACCAGATTCAGAAGAGGGCATGGAACCAGGGACATCATTGTTGATGTCAGATGAATTATTAGCTGAAAGCAGAGAATACATAAAGGATGTCTATATATATTTTATTGACTATGCAAGGCATTTGACTATGTGGATGGACAACTTATGGATAGCACTGAAATGAACAGGAATACCAGATCACTTAACTATACTCATAAGGAATCTGTACATGAACCAGGAGTCAGTCCTTCAAATAGAACAAGGAAACACTGTCTTGTTTAAAATCAGGAAAGGTGTGCATCAGGGCTGCCTCTTTTCACCATACCTCTTCAATTTATATTCTGAGAAAATAATCTGAGAAGCTGGAGTTTATGAAGAAACCATAGGTATATATCTAATCTTATTCTAGCTAGTAAATGATTAGGATGGAGAGTATTGCCTGTTAGATATTTTTTTTTCTTATAGTCATTGATGAAGTCTTTGAGTAGCCTTAACAAGTCAAAATGTTATCAGAAATCATCATTTAGCTTGTTTATGTATTAGATATAAATGAAACTCCCTTCCCCCCCTACTCAAGTGGAGCTTCTGACGAGGCTGAAGCATTGAACTTTCATGTTGCTTTACTCATTCTGCTGTTGCCACAGCAACTAACAAATTCCATTTCACTGCTCTTGCAGGCACCTGTAACACAGCTTTTAGAAAAAGGCAATAAATCACATTTTTTAAATCAATGTAGTCAGCATAGGGAGCTAAAATTCATGAGTTTCTTAAGGCTCAATGAAAAAAAATTTTCCCAGCAAAATTCTATCCACTTTAAACACCATGTCCTATATAATATTGAAAGTTTAAAATGTCCTATGTAATATTGGAAACAGAAAAATAAAGTTTGTATTAACTTCCAATTAAGTCATATATGGAGATTTCAAATATACATAACAATATTAGAATTTTCAAGAAAGAACCAACAGGAGATAGCTAACTACCTGGGTAGATGGAAAGATATATAGGTAAATAGACAGCTAGAGGAAATGGCTCATATCATTATGGAGGCTAAGAAGTCCCAATATAGTCTATCCATAAGATGGAGAATTAGGAAAGTTGGGAATATTGATTTCTAAGTCCAAAAGCATCAGAACCAAGGAAGCTAATGGTATAATTCACAATCTGAGCCCAAAGGTCTGAGATTCTGCAGTTCTGATGTCTAAGAGCAAGACAATCCTGTTCCAACTCCAAGGGAGAGAACAAATTGACCTTTCCTTTTTGTTTATTTTGTGCTGTCTGGACCCCATGGACATTGGATATGCTGACCCACATTGAGGATAGATCTTCCAAACTCAGTCCATCAAATGCCAATCTCCTGGAGAAACATACTCATAGAAACACCAGAAATGATGCTTCACCAGTTCTCTAGATATTTGGTCAAGGCAACACCTAAAATTAATCATCACATTACCTATAACTTGTCTATAATGTTTCTAGAAGGGGCAATACCTATCTGAAAGTTTACCTTTATTATCTCATATTCCGTGTTTTAGGAAAAAGAGTATATAATTTATTTGCCATTTTCAAGCTTGTTTCCTTCTTAACCATTTTTTTAAATATGTACTAACATATTAGTAAATTTTAAAAGTGAGAACAAGTAATAGATGATATACTGGTGTTTTCATTAGGACTACTTTGGTTGTGAATGGCACAAATATAGCACAAGCTTAATGAAGCAAAGGAAAATGTATTATAAGCCAGCTTGAATAGTTTGTGGAACCCAAAGGTAAAAACATGGTAGAGTGAGAACAAATCTAATGAGAATATTAAGTAGTTGTGGTAGAGTGAGAAGAACAAATCTAATGAGAATCTTTTCTCTGTGTGCGTGTGTGTGTGTGTGTGTGTGTGTGTGTAGTACTGAGAGTTGAACTCAGGGCCCCGTGCCTGCATGCTTAGCAAGTGCTGGACCACTGAGCTGTGCCCCCAGCCCATTTTTTTTAACTTTTTTGAGACAGGGTCTCGCTAAATTATGCAGACTGCCTCTGGTCTTGAACTTGCGATTCTCCCGCCTCCACCTCCTGAGCTGCTAGGATTACAGTCATGAGCCACCATGCCCAGCTCTAAAGAGAATCTTAAACAGTTCTGGATGCTATCACTAATACCTTTTTTTTTTTTGCTCTTTAGTTGCATACTACTCTCTCACTGAAAACTAACATTAGTCAACTAATGGAAATGTAGGTAATGATGGCAGCAGAATTTTACCTCTACAGTTTAGGCCAGAAGAAAGATATTGGGCTCTTTCACTCTCAATCTACAATAAACAACAGGGAAAAAATCAAAAGGGGAAGGAGACTACTTAGCCCAGTTTGTGTCAGATGTCACCCAAAGAATAATCAATACTGACTAGGAAGTGGGACCATCTAACAACTTCCTTGATTTATCATCAATAGGGTTGACCATTTGTTTTTGTTTTTGTTTTTTTTAAAACTCATTCTTCACTTGGTTTCCTAGACACCATTCTCCTTCTGGCCTCCCTATGCCTTTTGGAATACTTATGCTGAGTGTCTGTTACTTTTTTCTCCACATCTCTCTGACCTATTCATGCTCCAGTATCCAGAGCTCAGTGATCTCCAGTGTACTTACATTCACTTTCATGGTGGTGCCATCCAGAAACCTGTTATTATTAGCATACTATATTCATTTTTTGTCTGTCCCAGATCCCTTCTTTCCAACAGTTTTCTAAGTTTATCTTCACTTGAATCTCTAGTACATATTTCCAATTCATATCTAAAACAGAATTCTTCTATCATCTCTTTCTCTTCTTCATGCCTCTGAATTCCCTGCTCTTTCCATTGTCTTTTTCTATCTTAGTTAACCTAACATTACTCCATCCTTTCAGCCCCTAAAGCAAATTTCCTTGGAATCCTCCTTGGATTTTCTTTTTCTTCCATAGCCTTCATAAAATCCATAAACAAACTTTCAAAATATTTGAATCTAACTACTTATATTCTGCGCTCATATACCCTAATGTAAGAAGAAATTGTCCTATTTCACAAGATAATTGCTATAGACTCTAAACAATCTTTCTCATTTAATCTTTGTCCTCTTACAGTTTATTCTCAACAGAAAAATCATATCAATCTCTTTAAAGCATAAATATGGTCTTACCTCTCTTTTTCAGTAACTTCCCAGTGGAGTGCTATAGTCTGGATGTGCTATAGTCTGGATGTGCTATAGTCTGGATGATCGTCCCCCAGAAGTCCATATATTAAAGGCTTGGTCCCCAAGGTGGTGTTGTTCAGAGGGACTGTGGACCTATGGAGGTAGAGTCTTGGAGGAGGTACTTGGGTCAATGTCAATATGTCCTCAAAAGAGATTATGGGACCTTGCTCATGCCCCTCTCTTTCCTTCCTGGCTTGAGGTGTGACACATGCTTCAGTCTTGATGTACCACATTTGCCAAAGGCCCAAACAGGTCGGCCAATCTCAGACTTGAACCTCCAGAACTGTGAGCCTCTATTTCATAAGTTGCCTGTCTTGGGAATTTTGTTGTAGTAATGCAAAACTGATTGCCATACAGAATAAAAACCAAGTATTTGAAGTGCCTGGGACATCTTCTCTTAGATTCCCATTTGTTTGCCTCTGCTAATCCTTTTCTTTCTTACTCACCTACAGTGTTCATCATAGAACTCATTGTCTCTAATGTAAGTATTTGTCTGTTTACTTCTTATGTCCTCTCGCTAGAAGGTAGGCTCCATGCAGGTAAAGATTTGTTCTGTTTATCAATTAAATCCCAGCATCTAAACTAGTGGTAATTAGAGTCAATGTTGAATAAATATTGATGAATGACAAAATTAACTTGGCATCTCTCCCTCTCCCCTGAGACCACTTTGAAGTATGGGGAAAACACAGTTCCCAGAAGACAATGATACTGCTACCAGAAAGGGGCTAGAGGAGACAAAATGAGGCTAATGACTTCCAGTTGAGATGGCAGATTAATCATGTGCCTGCTACCTTTCCCTCCTCCGTAGAGTATAGTAAAAGAATTCTTAAACTGCAATAAAAAGAGGAAAATGTGAAGGCACTGGCAAAATGAAATTTTCAGAAATTTTCAAAAGAAAGAAAAGCCAATAAAAATGTTAACTGATGCAGAAAAGTATAGGAAGTTGCTACTTGGACTGTACTACAGACTAAGGTAAAATGGAAAAGGTCTTCTAGTATGAGAAAATGGAATATGTGAAGTTACAGATGAGTTGTGTGTTTGTGAGCTTCTCTCAACTGTAGTCACCTCGAGCTGCATTTGATCTTCCTCTCCGGGGGAATCACAGTAAACACCACCTTCAACACCTCCACTGATTCTGGAGTTCTTCTGGATAGCTATTGAACTGGGTAGTTCACCTAACTCCCATTGAAACTCCCCATTCTTCATTCTCATTTCCCAGGATATCTCAGGGGTACCACAATATGTTCAAATATGAGCTGTGATGAAATTTGCTAACAAACTTAGCTTTTACAAATATTTGATAGATTATGAGCAGTAACAGATATTAAGCGGAATTATTTAAGCCTGCATTTTGATATGTTCAAATAACAGTCTTTTCAGGCACCTTACCAAATGCATTAGAGAAAGTCATTTGGCAACTTCTTTAATGCTTTCAGAAACAAGAGAATTGATCTCTTTTGCAGCCAATTCTCTTCAGCCACACACACACACAAATGAAAGTTTACTAACACTCTTTCTCCTGAGAACACTATCTACTGTGAGCAGTGCCAACAGCTGAAAGCATTGAGCTTGCCCTCGCACTGTGAGAACACAGCTCTCTCCCAGGGTCTTCCCAGATGCTCATTAAAATCCAATGAGTACCCCCACAAGGATGTGTTGTTTGGGCCAACATCATAGCTTTTTCAAAGAAAAGAATTTCAATTCAGTGTGGGAAGATGGACAAAGTCGAGCACCATGGTAACTGGGTCAAATTAACTCTTTAAACAGAAGGCACCCACAAATGAATGGATGTTGACTGAGCAAACCATTTAGGGCATTATAGTTGAACTTGCTTTTGCCCTGTATAACTTCTGTAGTCCCCAAAACCCACAACATTCATTTTCCTTGTGTATTCATTACATCTTTGTGCATCTCATAATCTACTTTCTTATTCTTTCCCTTCTTATCCTATTTCTATAACTAACTGGTGGCTTCTTCCTATTTGTTTGGCCTGTTTAAAATATCTTGTGGGCCTACTTAACATGTTTATTCTGACACAATTTCTGGATCCATAAACTGTAGTCATTTATTTTCATGTTTATACTGTGCATGGGGAAAAGCCATGTGTCAAATATTCTTGTCATTAAAACACATATAATTAACCTAATATTGTCTTTGTACAGTAGAAATCAGGAAGAGATGAGTATAGAAAACAGAACTAAAAATAATCCTCACTTTCAAGGAGCTTAGAACTGATTTGGCTGTCACAAAGAATAATTTTATTAAGCCTCACTGGGTGAAGAAAATGTTTATTTCTCCTAGAGAATTGTTGTGTTTTCTTTTGGCAGATATTGAAAATTATAGTATTTAGAATCATTCTCCTGTTTCCTCTTGCTGCCAGAATGAGTAGCACCCAATGTAACATTCACAGACTATAATTACATGAACTCTAATTGTTTCCTTTTCATTGTATGACCTTGACTTTACATGCTTATTAAAAATGGATAGATAGTATTGTAAGGTTAAAATATTCTTTAGGTTTTTTGGAATGACATAGTATTTAAATAACTAGACAAAGATTCTTAGCCCAAACTTGAATAAAGACATGAAAAAAAAGCTCAAAAATTTGTACATATGAAGAGGCTAATGAAGATGATCATATATTTGGTATGGTACTGGAAAAATGTGAAACTGAGTCCTGGGAATTTTAGGGAACTGTCACCATGAGAAAAGCAGTTAGAATGGGAAGAAACTTGTAAAATAGTAAATGAGCTTTACAGAGAGAAGGAGGAGTTGCCCCAAGTGAATCAGAAAGTTCTGTTGGTCAGGAGTGAATTCTTACAGGTAAGTAGAAGAAACTATTAATGACTTGCCATAAGTGTAACATTTTGAGGGAAGGAGGTGATTGTTAGTAATTATTGTAAGAATATGTTCTTGTTGTTGTTAGGTGCTGTGGATTCCATCCAACTCACAGTGACCGTAGGTACAACAGGAGAAGCACTATAGTTACTGCTTCTCTGCTGTTCATAGGGCTTTTCAATGGCAATCTGCAGACCTATTTAACGTGTTTATTCTGTCACAATCTGCATATTGCCATTGAAAAACCATGTGAACAGCAGAGAAGCAGTAACAATACTGTTTTACCTGTTGTACATAGGGTCACTATGAGTCGGATACCAACTAGACACTTGAATTTCATGATGCATTCAGATGTCAAATAGCCTTCTTGGCTTTATGATGTTAGTAGTACATAGATTTAGAATATAGTGAGAACTCAGGAGGCTAGGACAGATTAAAGCTCACACAGGAAATATTAACAAGAATACACATTAGAGTTCAGGTTCTAAATGCAAATGCAAAATTATGAATCAAAATACATACATAAGAAAGAATTGGAGGCTGTCATTGACACATAAGTTAAAAATGTGATGCCTACTTAAAGAACAGGTACCTTTAAAGAAAAATCTCAAAGTGTAGCATGTAAGATAAACAGGTTATGGTTGGAGTGAATTACATTTGATTCTGAACACCAAAAATTAAGAGGAATATCTTTTGTTGATGACTATACTGAGGGTATAGTAGCCAAATGGGAAGGCAATTAATAATGATTTTGTACAAACAATGATTAAGTAACTACATTTTTTTAGCCCAAAGAAGGAAAAAATGAGCGGTAAGATAATTTTTTAAAATATTTGGAAAGAAACAGTCTTGCCTTAAAAAAGGAATTTAGGATTTCAAGGTACTGAAAATCATGCCCAAGTTTATGATCTGCTGCCCTCTTCACTTACTCTTACCTCAACATGTCCCCAGGCTCTGGGGTGAATAAATAGCAAGAACCCTGTGCAATACACGGCACTTAGTAAGCCCCCAAGAAATGTAGTTTTCTTCTTGTGATTAAAGAGGATATGATAAGCCATGGAACATATTCTCTACAGTCTTGAGGGCTTGGATTTAAAACCAGTATAGTATGTAGAACCTACAGAGAAATTCATTTTGAATCAGTTTTTAATAAATACACACTTTGGGAAGAAAAGTGGGCTTTCTCAGCAAGTGTTGTTCGCCAACCTTTAAAGTGTTCAAACCTAAGCTTTCTGATCTCAAGGTAAATTAAGAAACCTGTGACCTAAGTGATAGCTTCAATTTTTGAGACTTTTGACAAGGACATTTTGAGTCTCCTCAGATCCACTTTGATGGCACATAACAACAACAACTCTTAAAAATTAAATGCTGAGAAGATGAGAAGAGTTGGAAGTGTGTAAGTCAAAACAGAAGTTGGCTAATGTCAGAAGAAAAGCATGTATTGCTCTATCAATCTGATATCAATATGGAGATAGAAGCCCACTTACAATAAGATAATTTGAGGAAAAATTTTGTGAAGTTTCCATTTAAAAAGTCACGTGAGGAAGAATCACAATCCAGTATTAGGAGCAGAAAGGGATGGCATAAGCCTGTTATGGGAGCATCATGTAGAGGTCACCTTAACAGGGCAGGGACAATTTATGAAGGGATTCTGATAAGTCAGGATACCACAAGAAGGAAAATCTAGAATAACACATTTTGACCTCACTTTTCTCCTTATCTTCCCAGTCATCTGAGGGTTCTTCTGCTCTGTTTGAACAGAAATCCTAACAGGCAAAGTGTAGCTCCCTTACTCTCAGCAACTCTGAGCTTTAAGTGCAGTGACTCTCTTCTCTTAATGTTATAACTCTGAACTTTGATTGCCAGTAGCCAGCAACCAGAAACTAGTGTTAACAGCTGTCACCCATGTTTTGTGACTGCTCAACTCTTCGTGACTCTTTAGAGGTCTTCCAGCAGCAGGGACCAGTTGTTTCCTGCATTTTTCCTGCCTGCACAGCTCTTCACTTTCTGCAGTTTCTCAGCTCCCTGCAGCTTTATGTCTTCTGCAGTCCTTCAGCTCCCCATTGCCCTTGTCTTCTCCACACTTCTGCAATCCTTTTCAGTCTCAGTTCTCTGCAGTCTCCAATCTGGACACTCTCTGGAATACTTCAGTCTTCTCATGGCTGTGTGTATAGGGGGCTAGGAGCCCTGGGGGTCATCTATTCTTTGTGTTGCCAGCTCAGCCCACTCTATCCATGATAAAGAAAAAAAGTAGGCAATAAAATCACTTGAATGAGGCTTTATTGGGACCCAGTTTACAACATCAGGAGAGGCAGTGCACAGTTGGGAGGTCTCTCAGCCCAAGTGACTGGAGAGAATAAAATGTGGGCTACTTATAAAGCCACTCACACACACATATTGCCTCCTGCCTGTTAACCACAAACTTTTTGCTGAGTCACAGAGTATACTAAAGCATACTGGGCCTGACTGTCTTCCTTGTCATGGGCTGGGGAAGGGCTCCTTATCGATCTGATTGAGCATAGCTGTAAGATGGGTGGGGTCATTTGAGGGTTATCCAAATCAGTCCTGGTAGAAGTTATGTCTCCTGGAGCCATTGCAGGGTGTCTGAAGCAGTCCTGATGGAAGCAGAGTCTCCTGAAGGTAGATTTGTCAGAAGGATGGACTTCTGAATAGAAGCAGCAACTTCTGCCTCAACCATGACAGTAGTGATGATTTCCATGACCCATCTGAAATTTCTAAAATGTGCCAGTGGATGGAATAAAGTCCTCTGGAGTAACCACTACATCCCTTCTGGAATTATGGAATATAGAGATAGTAGTAGCAGTTCCTGATCTGATCTCTGCCCCTGTCCAACTTGGTCTTTCTATAGATAAGTGCAACAGATGCCAGGTGTGGAGGAAGGGTCTGACACTTAACAATCATGCAGCTGAATTGCTCACTCATAGAAGATTCAGTCATTTAAAGGAAAAAATTAAACAGTGCTTGCAATAAAAACCTGAAAAAGCTAAAATTCTTCATTGGACTTTATCTAATAGTACTTGATCAGTAGCCAACTACACTTAGAGAGGTTGAGTGTTCCCCAGTCTGTCTTACTTCCTTTCCTCGTCCTTGGACTCCTCATTGGCCAAACAAGAGAAAGCTGGAACACAAAGGAGAATGTTAGCATTTACCAACTAGGTCTCTTCCAAGAGCCAGAGAAACATAAGCCTTTCTACTCTGTGAGACATACTTAAAGAGAATAATACAATCTCTTTTCCATGCCTTCCAAATTCTTTTCCAAAAGCATCTTAACTAGAAATAGGGAGTAAAGTTTCTTTTGATGAAAGGAATTTTTTCTTATATTTATTTCCATTTCCTCTCTCTATGTTGCTTTCTACCCTTTAGTTACTCATTACTATCAGTTCTACCATTGTCCTCCTTGGAGCTCTATGACTGGATCTGCAGATGGGCTACCAAAGGTGACTTGAGCCTACAAGAATATCTGAGAAATTTCTGAGTAGCAAGAGTAGGCATCTATGAGATCTTTTCTACACCCCAGGTCCCACTTAGAGTTGACTAGTCAAAGGGTACCGTTTTACCTTTCTGGTCTATTAAAACTGCATCCGTGTATTCCAAGGATGATTCCTGGAAGTCAGGTATTTCCTGAGCCTTGGTACTCTGCCTTTCTACTTGTTGTCACTGTCATTTATAAGGTGACTACTTCTTTTAGAATAGATTTAGAACCTACAATATGTACACATTGGAGATATAGTGGTACACATGCCAAGCATAGTCTTTACATTTCTGTTAAGTTACCATATTAATTTTAAAACATTAAAATGTCCTAGATATTGTCAAAATTGCAGCATACTCCAAGACTTCCTTTTATAAACATAACATATACAAATACTCATTTAAGACTATGTATTCTAAGTTTTGACATAGTAATTAAATCTCTAGAACCATTTATAGAACAAAAGGCAAAATCAGAACTGAATATGCCTGCATCTGTGGTCAAACAATGATTTGAAATGCATGTTCCCTAGTTAATGAATAGTCATTGATAACTTATAGTTTTATTTAGTTTGTTGACAATAATATAGAATGCATATTTAGGTAAAGAAACACAAAAATTAAAATCCTACAATATTTTCTAAGTGAGAACCAGATGTTGGGCAGAGTGGCACATGCCTGTAATCCCAGTGACTCAGTAGGCAGAAGCAGGAGGATCACAAGTCCAAGGCCAGAGATAGCCTATACAATTTAGAAAACCATGTCCTAAAATATAAATTTAGAAAAGGGGCTGGAGTACAGGTCAGTGGTAGAGTGCTTGCAAAGTATGTGCAAGGCCTTGAGTTCAGCACCCTAGTACTGACAAAAAAAAAAAAAAAAAAAAAAAAAAAAAAAAAAAAAAAAAAAAAAAAAAAAAAAAAAAAAAAAAAAAAAAAAAGCAGGGGGAGGAAATATAAAAAAGAAAAAAGAAAAAAGAACCAGATTTCAAGAATCAAGAAAAAATACTATTGTGAAGATTTCATCAAGGCTGTTTATGTTCTTCATCATAAATAGGATAATTAGAAACAATTTTACTGAAATGAATTGGAATGTAAGTTTAAAAGTTTATATTGTTCAGTCATCAAATATAGAATAAGCTGTTTTCTACATGATAAGAACAAATCTTTATAAAAGAAATGTACTGCAAACATTTAAGTAAATGAATACATAATAAAGAAACTTTAGGTTCTTGTGCATAGTTTTGAGAATTCTATCACTCTGATATGATATGTGTAGTAAAATGATTTAGAATTGGACAACTGACAGTTCTCAGGGTTTGCCTATAAATACACTCAAAGTTATGTATAAGCTCTAGAGGATTAGGATGGGCCTTGTGGGTTCCTTGAGTTCAACCACATTTCACAGGTCAAGAAATTTAATTTCCATAGATATGAAAAAAATAGATAGTCTCCAGCATCCCTTTCCTTTTAATGTCTATGTCTATACATCTTGCTCTAGGAATTTTGATTCCCAGGAGCAAATACATGAGGTTGAGTTGACTATAATCTTAATTTGCAGCTATGAACTCTCAGGTTATCACCATTATCCCTTGTCTCCCTCTGAGTTGTGCCACCCATAATTTCTGGGGTTATAAGGATTATTTTCACATTTTGAAAAAAATACACATTAGATTGACCACATTTGTATATATACCACTTACATAATACATTATCTCTGATAGTTGCAGTGAGTAAGTAAGGAAGTAGTTTTTACATTTGATTCCAGCAATGATTAAGTTGTACATTAATTTACTCAAGTATTTATTTGGCCAAGGATAAGGCTACAAGGGTAGATACACAAATAAACATGGAGGTTAAATTCTGTTGTGAAAAGAAAAAAAATATATTGGAAAATATGCACCTTAGTAAATGAGAAAAGACCTCATTTAGAAATAAAAACATTCATGTGTGGATTTATATAAATTTATATAAAGATGATCATTGAAGCATTTCTGTTAGTGTGAAGGCCCCCCAACCCAAAATATTCACAAATCAAATTCAACTATCTGTAAAAAGAAAATATTAATAAGTAATACTTAAAATTTCTGGGAGAAGGACCTGGCAACACACTCCCAAAAATCAACCTGCCATTGAAAACCCTATGAATAGCAGAGCAGCACTGACAATAGTGTTTCTCCTGTTGCATATAGGTTTGCTATGAGTCGATGGCAACTCCAGGGCACCTAACAACAACAGTGACAAAGCAAATTCCAATAGAGTTACCATAATAATCTATGTTGACATGAGAGCTTGATAGAGTAACTGACATTATAATAGAATTAACTTCTGCAATTGGCTCTCTAGTAGAATTTTAGTAAAATATGGAGTCTGAATATCATCAACCAACAACAAAACCTTGAATTTATTAATACCATTTTGTAAAGCATGCTAACATGAGCTAGTATTCATTTTCTGTATAATTAAAATGAAGACAAGGAAACTAAATGTAGGAAAAGACCCAAGGCTACATTTCTCTAATAGTAATTCCAGCTTCTGCTATTTGTTTTAGTACATTAACATCATCTGTCACATTTAATTGATGTTATAACTGTGTGGGATTTCCAGTTAGTTTACATGTAATTTTCAATTTTGATTTCTAATTACTAACTGCATAGGAACTATACGAACTACAAGTTCTTGATACAACCTTCTTTCAAAATAATTATTAATAAAAATACTTATAATACTCAATGTTGTTAAAATTATAGGAAAACACATTTTAGAGAGTGAAGAAAGAATGTATTCTTACAACTTATGAAAGCAACCTGGCAGAATCTTTTGAAATTTGAAAGACTCACAGCATATAATCCACTTCAGAAAAACTGTTTGTAAGAAATAAAAACATTCGTTGTGGAATTATCTATAAAGATGATCACTGCAGCATTTCTGTTTGTATCAAGGCCCCTCCAAACTCAAAATATTCACAAATCAAATTCAATAATCTATAAAATGAAAAAAAACATCATTACCAACTAGGCTGTATCCCAAGATTTGAAATTCATTGCCTTTCTTTACTTTCATTCTCTTGGAAATGTACAATAGAGTTTTCTAAAAGCTACATGATATGTAATAACAATATAGTTCTAATGTCTTGTGGAATTTGTCCTTGTATGTTCTTATGTTTTAAATTTTCTTATTTAATTTATGATAAGGTAAATACTGATAGATATAATTCACATGGACAAAAACTCTTTGGGGGACTCGATAATTTTTTATTATTAAATGTTACTGATTTTAGAAATTTGGAACAATTTCTGTTGCTAACATTTGTGAACCTAAGAGTTATGCTGGTTTTCAATAATTGGCTTTTAGTACACCAGCTTTCTTTGAGGCCTTTCTGATAAAAATTATATTTAAAAACATATTTTTAGGAAATATTTAAATAAGGAATAATATAACAAAGGTGCTTATACCAATAATTAAATCTTAATAATTACCATTCCTATTTGCTTCTGATCTTTTAAAATCTACTTAGTCTTCTCGAATAGTTTTTGACTTACAGAAAAATCTAAAAGAAAGTGCACATAGTTCTCATGTACTCCATATCTAGTTCCCCTTACAGTTCACATCTTACATTTGTCACAATTAATACATCAGTGTTGATGTGTTATGGAAAGCATTCATATTGTATTCACATTTTCTTAGTTTTTACATTATGGTAAACATTCATACAGTATTCACATTTTCTTAGTTTTTTTGAAGAATCTAAGCCATTTTAATACAGTTCAAATTAGTATGCCTGGTTAGCTTTAGCTTCCTCACTGCCATACCTTGGAGCAGGGACTGCTTTGGGTTCTGTCTTCTCCTTGTCTGTGATGATAATTTTCTTAGTTTTTACCTAACGTGGTTTTTTTACTTTTAATACCAAATTTGCATCCAGAATCCCATAGTATATATAGTTACCATGTCCCCTTAGGTTCTTCTTAGCTGTGACATTTTCTCAGATTTTCCTGGCTTTTTTTGGGGGGGCGGGGCCATGATAGTTTTGAGGAATGCTAGTGGCATACTTTGTAGAATGCTGTTCTATTAGAATTTGCTTATGTTCTTCTCATAATTAGATTAAGGTTACATGTTTTGGGGACAAAGACCACAGAGATAAACTTCCATTTTCATAACACAACATCATATCAATTGCACCAACTATCAGTATGATTTATCACTTTTGATGTTAACCTTAATCATCTGAATGAGTAGATTTGTCAGGTCTCCCCAATGTAATGATAATCTCTCATCCCATTCCCTTTTTAATATGTGGAAGAAAGCCATTATGTACAGCTGATATACAAGGGTTCCTCCTCCTTGAAGGTGCTATATCCACAAAATTATTTGTAATTCTTCTTTATCCATAGCAAATTTAACTCTTTGCCTCTATTTAATTCTCCAACGATCTGCTTGTTTATTCATATCAGTATGATTCATGGATATTTATTTTACATACTAAGTTGTAATTCTTCACTACTTAATCTATTTTATTGTTCTTGTTCTTTCAACTTTGGCTATTGAGCAATGTTTTAGTTGGCTTCTGTGTGCCTTTGCCATACTGCCAGCAATGTGTGCTAGGGTGTTTGGAGGCAGAGGGAGAGTACTTCCCTGACTCTCTGGCATTGCAAGATGCTCTGGTCTCATTACATATATTTCTTGCCCAATTCCAAGGAGCCTTGATTCCTTTTTTGGAGAATGAAGAATGATATTGGAAACCAAGATGTGAGAACTAGATGCTCAATAACTTTTAAGAATGTAAAAGAGTACTGAAACTAAAATTTTTTGAAGTGCCAGCCTCCCCTAACTGGTTCAAAATTCATTTAAAGTTGTAGATAGCCAAGTGTTATGCTGCATGTCTGTAAACCCACCTATTGTGGAGGCTGAGGCAAGAGGATCACAAATTTTAGGCTAAAAGCAGCCTATACAACTTAGAAAGACCCTGTTTCAATGTAAAAAATAAAAAATGGGACTGGAGTACACCTCAGGTAGAGCACTTGCCTAGCAAGAATAAGGCCTGGGTTCAATTCCCCTAGCACTAAAAATAAAATAAAATTGTAGATAATTACTCAATACATGCATATATCCTCCACATGTATACAATATTGTAGTACTGTGGGGCCTTGCATGTTGCTATGATGCTAAAAGCTATACCATCAGTATTTCAGACACCAGCAGGGCCACCCATAGTGATCAGATTTCAGCTGAGTTTCCAGATTAACACAGACTAGGGAGAAGGACCTGGTAGCCCACTCCCAAAACAATTAGCATTGAAAACCCTATGAATAACAGAGAAGTACTATCAAATATGGCGTCAGAAAATGAGGCCCCCAGATTGGAAGGCATTAAAAAGAAAACTGGGCAAGAGTTGCCTCCTCAAAGTAGAGTCTACCTGAGTGACAAAATGTAGTAGAGCCCCTGAGACCTCCTTTTGCTGATGCGGTGTGACTCAAAATGAGAAGAAACACAGTGATGCAACATTGGGCTCAAACATAAAAAGATTGTGTGCATGGCGCAGTACTGTGGAGTGTTTCGTTCTGCTATACAAAGGGTCACTCTGAGTCAGACCCAACTCCATGGTACATGACAACAACCAGATGTGTGTATGAGAGGAAGCAGTGTACTGAAAAGAGTGCAGACTTATTTTGAGCTAAATCTCTATAAACTAGGGATAGTGTGACTGTGAACAACTTCTCTCCTCTTCTGATTCATTCCTCACCAGAACTTGAAAAATAAACTTCACTTCTTTGTAACTTTTCCAAAGCATACACACACACACACACACAAATCTTATAACAAGTATGCAGCAAGTATATACATGTAGGCTTAAAAATAAAATAATCTATAGTAAATTATTTATTCAAGCACTTTATTTTCACATCCTTTATAAAAATCATTTAATTATTACAGCAACATTATGAAGTTTGTAGGACTCTTATCTCCATTTTAGAGGTAGGGTAACTGAAACTCAGATGAGTAAATTTAGTAAGTGTAAAATTCTTAATAGCACGGCTTACTCATGTTCAGTTCTAATGGTAGTTTCTTTATTTTTTTAACATGTGAAAAAATAATTATTAAAGGGTAAACTTTTAGCCTGACCCTCAGGCTATAGAGTTGCTTGCTAGACCTAATTTATGCCAGGGAGTCTCACAGAGTCAAACATGCTGCGGGGCTTAGTGAATATGCTGGCTAGAAGCCATTCAGTTCTTGCCAAAATTAAAGTGGTCTACATAAACACTCTTCCAGAGCCAGAACAATTAAGAGTGAGTAATCACAGAACCCATCGAACATCAAAATTTCAAAAATATTTGATAGTATTTATAATTTTATTCTGTACCCAACATTATGTTAAATATCTAATGTTCATCGTATTTCACTATCAAAACAAATTTTCAAGATCTTCACTAGTCCATGTTTTAGGTAAGAAAACTGAAGCTCAGAGTGATTAATTTTATTTTCCAGAGTGATGCAATTGTAAGTGGTAGAGCTAGTGTTTGAAGCCAAGACTGTGATTCCAAGCCCATTTTCTTAACCATTATAATGGAGAACAACAGTTGCTGGCAAGTAGAGTCTACTATAGACATTTTTCACAACTTAGTAACAGCAATAACTGTCCCCTGTGTTCTAGGTTGCAAATATTTGTGTGGTGCAGATGAAAACTAAGGCCTCTGAAAGTTGTAGAAAGGCAACTGAGGAAAGTTTGATGCTCAGTCTGAACACTAAACAACTGTCGAGAGACCTGATAAGAATTTTCAGAACACATAGAAGTTCTGATCCAAGGAAGGAGAATCACCTGGCACAGGAAAGGAGACTGACATATAACACAGAAATAGCATGAATTATGGAAATTTAGGTGAGACTGTGGCAAAGATGTGTCTCACTGCCATTCCTAGAAAAGTATATCTCCATTCTCACATGGAGAAGAGATTCTGTATTAACATTTGTCCTGTACTCTCTTTATTTATAGTTTGGACATATGCACTACGGAGGGCTTTATGTCTAAAAGAAAAAAATAAAAAAGGAATCTGATGACTAATCTTCACCATCCCCCATGTGTCTGTCAGTTTGCCATACTGTGGGGGCTTGCATGTTGCTATGAGGCTGAAAGCTATGTCCTAGCTATTATAGATACCAGTAGGGTTACCCATGGTGGGCAGGTTTCAGCTGAGCTTCCAGACTAAGAGAGACTAGGGAGAAGTTCATGGCTAACCTACTCACCAATGGTGCTGAAAAATGAAGTAGAAGCTACCTTGCAGTAATTGGCAACACACAGTGCTCTAGGAATTGGTGGAATATCAATAGAGATGTTTCAACAAACAGATGCAGCTCTGGAGGTACTCACTTGTTTATGCCAAGAGATTTGGAAAATAGCTACCTGCCCAACTAACTGGAAGAGATCCATATTTGTACCTATTCCCAAGAAAGGGGATCCAACCTAATGTGGAATTTATCAAATGATATCATTAATTTCACACACAAATAAAATTTTCCTTAAGATCATTCAAAAGCAACTGCAATAGTATATAGACAGGGAATTGCCAGAATATCAAGCCAGATTCAGAAGAGGGTATGGAACCACAGACATCATTACTAATGTCAGATGGATATTAACCAAAAGCAGATAATATCAGAAAGATGTCCATCTAGGTTTCATTGACTATGCAAAGGCAGTTGACTGTGTGGGTCACAATAAATTATGGATAATTTTGTGAAGAATGGAAATACCAGAACACTTAATTGTACTCATGAGGAATCTGTATATGTATTAAAAGGCAGTTGTTTGAACAGAACAAGGAAACATTGCTTGGTTCAAAATCAAGAACAGGGCTGCATAGAGTGCCCAACTCTATGTGGGGCACTTGCCTCCCGATTTGGCCTGGAGGTTCGGACAGGCTGCACCGCAGTGCACACAGATACTAAACACAATTCACTCGGGACCCTCAGGTGAGGGGCACAGACTCCTGTGGCCCTCGGGACCCTGGAGGAGACGGGAGAAAGGAAAAGCCTCAGGCGCTTTTGCCTTCCAGGGGCAAACACCTGTGTTGGTCGTCTCGGTGGTCATGAGGAGACAGCTGTTGCTTTGTCGGTGATCAGACGGAGAGCAGGTTCTTTTCCTTGTTGAGGATTGTGACGGGAGAGCATTCTCTCCTCACCAAAGGTCAGGGGCAGAGCAGCGGGAGAGGTGCTTTCTCATCGGTGGTCCAGGCAGGAACAGGCTGTATCGTTTCACCATGCCTCTTCAATCTCTATGCTGAGCAAACAATCCAAGAATTTGGACTTTATAAAGAAGAATGTGGCATCATCATTGGAGGAACTCATTAACAACCTGTTGTATCCAGATGACACCACTCTGCTTGATAAAAGTGAACAGGATTTTAAACATTTATTGATGATCAAAGAACACAGCATTCAGTATGGATTGTGCCTCAGCATCAGCATAACAAAAACCTTACAACTAGATCAGGAAGCAGCTTCATTATAAAGAGAGAAAAGGTGGAGGTTGTCCAGGGTTTTACTTTACTTGGTTCTATGATCAACACCCAGGATCAATACCCAGGCAAACCACAGACAAGAAATCAAAAGACATATTGCACTTGGGAAATCTATTGCAAAAGACCTCTTTAAAGTGCTAAAATGTCACACTGAAGACAAAGGTGCACCTGACTTATGCCATGGTATTCTCAGTTTCATCATATGGTTGTGAAGCTGGACATTGAATAAGGGAGACAGGAGAAATATTAATGCTTTTGAATTATGGTGCTGGAAACTATTTTTTTTAGTACTGGGGAGTTGAAACCTAGACATCACACATGCTTTTTTGCAAATGCTCAACCACTGAGCCATACCCACAACTCACTTTTGACTCTGTGTTTTGAGACAGTCCCACTAAATTATGCAGGCTGCCTCTGGCCTCACTGGGATTACAGGCATGAACTACCATGCTGGCTAGGAGACAAATATTAAATATACCATGGACTGGCAAAGAACCAACAGATCTGTCCTAGAAGAAGTGAAACCAGAGTGCTCCTTAGAAGCAAGGATGGCTAGACTGTGTATGACATATTTTGGACATGTTTTCAGGAGCGACCAATCCCTAGAGAAGGACATCGTGTTTGGGAGAATGGTGTGACAACGAAAAATAAGGAAGATTCTGTATTAGGTGGATTGACACAGTGCCTGCAACAATTGGCTTAAACATAAAGATCCTGTGCCTAGCACAGAATTGGGAATTGTTTCCTTCTGTTCTACATAGGGTTGCTATGAGTTGGACATGACTTGAAGGCACCTAAGAACAACATTAACAATTTTAATCATCTCTGTTATGATTAACCCAGACTCAGTATGTTGACTTCAAACTGGGCCATGGGATTATCAGACAATTGAACAAACATTTCATAGTATGTCCATAAGGGTGTTTTTGTGCAAAATTAACATTCAGATCAGTTGACTAAGTCAGATTTATTTTCTCTAATGTGATTGTGCCTTGTTCAACCAAGTTAGGACTTGAACAGATCAAGAAGGTTGAGCTTAAGGCTAACTACTAGAGCCCAACTGCTTTGACCTGGGACATTGGTATTTTCCTGCCTTTTGACTCCAACCAAAAGCTTTATACTGCTGGCATTTGGACTAGAACAAGATAATTGGTTCCCTTGTTTCTCTGACCTGAAGACCCAAGCTAGAATTTATAATATCAGCTTTCTTGTGTTTCCAGATAGTCAAAAGGAACACAAGCTCCTTGATTGTAATAGTTCCTCCATCTCCTTAAGATACTCTGCATTGGTACCTCCTCATTGGGCTGGCAGATTAGGTGAAAGAGCATAAGTAGAAAAAGCACAGCTGCACTTTACAACTTCAACCCAGGCATCACATACATTACTCTTACCTACATGCATTAGCAGGAAGGAGACACCTAACAATGACATGTGGAGTGGTTTAATAATCAGTCCTCAAAAAATTAGAAAATATGAATTTTGATGAACACTAGGAATTTTGGACCCATAGATAGCATTTTGGGGGCTGGGATTGAGCTCAGTTGATAGAGCACCACTCTGCCATCTCTGAGGTCCTGAGTTCAATTCCTAGCAGCACAAAAATGGGAGAAGGATGTAGCAATCTGCTCCCAAAGCAATCCCAAAACAATCAACCATTGAAAACCCTATGAGGGTCGCTATGATTCAGATACCACTCTCAGATATGACTCCATGGCACCTAACAACAACAACAACAACAACAACAACAACAACAACAGATAGCTTTTTGGTTTTAGTAGAAAGAAATAGATAATTGAGGTGAAATAGAGATGACTAGGTTAAAAAAATTGCTTCCAGCAATGGTACCTGTTGAAACTGTTGCTAATTATGCATAAAACATGCTATATGTAGTTATGCTCAAGTACTAGAATAAAATACAAAACATTAATAGAAGTTTGATTAGTTGGAATAGAATAATTATCAATGATTTTTTTACCTTGTGTTATATTTTAATAGATTATTCTTTTATATAATTAAAACAGGAAGACATGGTTAAAAATAAAATAAAAATCTTGTTTGAGTAAATGTTTGCTGTATTTTTGTAGCCTGCAGCCATAATACCCTGACATCCAATCTCATCAGATCTCAGAAGCTAAGGAGGGTTAGACCTGGTTAGTCCTTGGATGGAAGAACTCCTGGGAACACCAGGTGGTGTAGGCTTTGGAGAAGAACTGGCAGCCCACTCCCAAAACAATCAGCATGGAAAACCCCATGAATAGCAGAAATCACTGACATAGTGCTAGGCATGGCACAGTGTTGGGTAGCGTTTCCTTCTGTTGTACATAGGGTTGCTATGAGTCAGACTCAACTCAATGGCACCTAATAGGAACAACAACAACATATTTTTATAGAATGTCACCAAAGTAGCAGAAAGATTTCATTTAAAATCAAGAATATAATTTACCTAAGAATGTATTCTAAGTATCTTGTTCATTGGATAATTTATTGTGAAGTAAAAAGACATTTGTAATATTGAATGTAGTTAGGAATTAGAGAATTATAAACATACCCAGCATTATATCTTATTCTGTTTTAATATCAGATTATTGGTAGAAATCATTTGCTTCAAGAAAAATAACAAGTTAACTCACGTGCATATTGAGAGATGCGGGTGAGTTTTCATTTTTCTGCATGTGGATGACTGTTTCCAAGCACCATTTTATTGCAAAGGCTATCCTTTTTCCAGTTTACTTTCTTTGCTCCTTTGTCTGAAAAAAGGTGGCTATAGGTGTGTTGAGGTACTTCTGGGTCTTCTATTCTGTTCCAAATGTCTTCAGGCCTATTTTTGTGCCAGTACCAAGCTGTTTTCCAACCACTGTGGAAATCAATATGGAGGTATCTTAAAAAACTGAAAATAGATCTACCATATGACCCAGCTATAACCCTATTTGGAATTTACCCAAAGGGAGATGGGTCATCATACCACGGAGACACCTGCATCTCCATGTTCAGTGCAGCGCTTTTCACAATAGCAACAATATTGAATCAACCAAAGTGCCCTTCAACAGAAGAATGGATAAAAAAAAAAAATTGTGGTGTATATACACAATGGAATACTACTCAGCAATCAAAAAAACTGAAATAAGGCCAATCGCAGCAAAAAATGGATGGAATTGAAGAAAATTATTTTAAGTGAATGAACACAAGCTCAGAAAGAGAAACATCACATGTTCTCACTCATATGTGGGAGCTGAATCAAAATTATAAGAAGGAAAAAATCCTATACAAAGATCGGATCATAATAAAAGAAAAAAAAGCTAAGAATGGTATTTTTATAGATGGTCTAGAAAATGCATGTAATAGTTCTGACAAGGTAAAAGAAAGTTCACTACAGGAAAAGTTTCTATCTTAAACAGAACTGAAACCCAGGGATATATTGAAAAACATTACCATAAAAAGACAAGTAAATGGTAGAGAAGTCTTTGATGAGGGGGTGGATGGGGGGAGGAAGTGTACAAGAGGGTAAGGGGAACCTATATGAATAATGCACAACAAAATGCATATATGGAAAGGTCACAATGAAAAGCATGTCAGAATGAATCACATTAAGGTGTACCTTAAATATTACCAATAAAAAAATAACAAAAGTGTTAGTAATTGAAATTAAAACAAGTAGACAAGATATAAAGAAGTATAAAATTATTTTTGAGGGGTATGCATATATCTAGTACATTGTTTCCCAATATTTTAACTTTTTAAAACTCCAATATTAATTTCTTAGCTGATCTAATAAGTTCCAGTAGCCATGGCCTATTCAGGCAAAAGCTTCCCAGCATTAAAAACATGCAATATTCTTTTAGATAGTAGGAGTCAATCTCCATGTAAGGACACCTTTAATAGGTAAAACTGATTAAAACTATAGTTGGAGTGAAGCAAGAATTATTATTGTTGACAATTTGAATTTCTTCCACTATAAAGTGATTATTCATAGCTCTCCCTCATTTATTTATTTGATTGCTTTTCCCTAATGACTTCTAAAAGTTATTTATATATTTCAGGCACTAAATTTTCTCAGTCATATGTGTATCAATGTAGTCTCTCATCTTGTGTTTCCTGTTAACCTTATTTATAGTTACTTCTGTCACACAAGTTTTATCCAAGGACTTAAAAAATACATATGTATGGTTTTATAAAATTTTATAGTATTGCTGCTCAAATGTCATTCTTGAATTAACCAATAAATGTTTTAGTATAATGTGAGATATAATTATCTTTTTCCCCTCACATACTCGTCCCAGTACTGGTACTAAAAAAGTTATTCCTTCACTGATTTGCAATGTCACTCCTGCCATTCACTGGAATTCTTTATAGGTGTAGATGGTTTCTGGACCTCTATGTTGAAGGCTGAAAGATCCACATTCAGTATTGAGATTGAGATTTGTGTGCAGGAGATTATTGGGGTTGGCACCTGTGGGAAGAAGATTGAGCAAGCAGAATTCGGCAGATTAGGAATCAACCTGCTAGGTAGAACCAAAGATGACTCAGCCAACTCTTCAGAAAGCTCAGAATCGAACAAACCCTAAAAATTGTTCCAAAGTGTGCTGAACATTTCTGGGTTTTTTTACCCCCTGTAATATCAGTCCTTGGATATAGACTACTCTGGGAAGGGAATACTGTGGGGAAGGTGGATTTCTGCCTGAGGCCAACTCTGAAGGACCTGGCAGCTGGAAACCATTTGAGCCTGGCTTGAGAGCAAGAAAATAGACTTTGTAGTGCATCTCTCAGTTCACCACTTTATTCTTTTCCATGTGTGTATTGTCGTGTTGTTTTGCTGCTGTTGTGCTAGGGATCAAACCCAGGGCTTCAAGCTTGCTAGGCAACCCCTCTATCTTCTTAATATCAAGAATTAATTGTTGTTATTAGATGCGGTGGATTCCAGTCTGACTCATAGCAATGCTATGTACAAAGAAGGAAACACTCTCAGATTCTGTGCCAGGCACACATTCTTATTTATGTTTAAACCCATTGTTGCAGACACTGTGTCAATCCATCCAGGACAAGGTCTTCCTTTTTTTCATTGACTCACCACTCTCCCAAACATGATGTCCTTTTCCAGGGATTGGTCCCTCCTAACTACATGTCTAAAATATGTAAAACACAGTCTAGCTGTCCTTGTTTTCAAGGAGCACTCTGGTCGCACTTCTAGGACAGATCTGTGGGTTCTTTTGACAGTCGATGATATAGTCAATATTCATCTCCAGCACCAAAATTCAAAAGCATCAATTCTTTTCTTGTTTCCCTTGTTCAATGTCCAGCTTTCACAACCATACGATGGGAAAATACCATGGCATGAGTCAGGCACATCTTCATATTTAATTTGACATCTTTACTTTTCAATACTCTGAAGAGATCTTTTGCTACAGCTTTCCCCAATGTAATGTGTCTGTTGATTTCTTCACTGGTGCTTCCACCATTGTTGACTGTAGAACAAAGTAAAGCAAAATCTTGGAAAACCTCCATCTTTTCCCCATTTATCGTGAAGTTGCATACTGATGCAGTTGTAAGGATTTTTGTGTTGTTGATGTTGAGTGGCAATCCATACTAAAGCCTATGTTCTTTAATATTTACCAGTAAATGTTACAAATCCTCTTCACTTTCAGCAAGCAGAGTTGTGTCATCTGCATAACATAGGCTGTTAACGAGTCTTCCTCCATGATAATGCAACATTCCTCACAAAGTCCAGCTTTTTGGATTGTTTGCTTAGCATAGAGATTGAAGAGGTATGGTTGGAGGATACAGCCCTGATGCACACTTTTCTCAACTTTAAATCAAGCATTGTTTCTTTCTTCTGTTCAAACAACTGTCTTCTTGTCCTTGTACAGATTCCTCATGAGTACAATTAAGTGCTCTGGTATTCCCATTCTTCGCAGTGTTATCCATAATTTGTTATGATACACACAGTCAAATACCTTTGCATACTCGATAAAACATAGATAGATACTTTTCTGATATTTTATGCTTTCGGCTAATGTCCATCTGACATCAGCAATGATGTCCCTGTTTCCTGCCCTCTTCTCAATTGAGCTTGATTTTCTGGCGGTTCCCTGGCTTTATACTGCTGCAGTCATTTTGAATGATCTTTAGTAAAATTTTGCTTACATGTAATATTAATGATTTCGTTTGATAGTTTCCACATTCAGTTGGATCCCCTTTCTTGGGAATAGGTACAAATATGGATCTCTTCCAGTCAGTTGGCCAGTTAGCTATTTTCCAAATCTCCTGGCATAAACACGTTAGCACCTCCAGTGCTGCATCTGTTTGTTGAAACATCTCTATTGGTATCCCATCAATTCCTGGAGCCTTGTGTTTCAACAGTTCCTTCAAGCCAGCTTCCACTTCTTCCTTCAATACCATTGGCTCCTCATCATATGCAACCTCTTGAAATAGTTGGTCATCCACCAATTCCTTTTGGTATAATGACTCTGTATATTCCTTCCACCTTCTTTTGACATTTCCTGCAGCATTTAATATTTTCCCTTTAGAATCTTTTACTATTGCCAACGAAGGCTTGAATTTTTTCTTCAATTCCTCAGGCTTGAGAAAAACAGAGCATGTTCTTCACTTTGGATTTTCTATTTACAGTTCTTTGCACATGTCATTTAAATAGTTGATTTTGTCTTCTAGAGCTACCCTTTAAAATTTTCTCCTTAGTTCCTTAATTTCATCATATCTTCCTTTTACTTTCGCTGTTCAACATTCAAGGGCAAGTTTCAGAGTCTCTTTTGACATGTAA
Source organism: Pedetes capensis (assembly GCA_007922755.1). NCBI lineage: Eukaryota > Metazoa > Chordata > Mammalia > Rodentia > Pedetidae > Pedetes > Pedetes capensis. The sequence continues at coordinate 3,838 of VMDO01012316.1, read as the reverse complement.
ATTGGTCTGTTCTTTTTTTCCTGTCTTTTTAATAACTGCTTTCCTCATGAATGATATCTTTGATGTCATGCCACAACTCATTTGGTCTTCTATCATTCATGTCTAATGTATGAAACCTGTTTTTGACATGGACTCCAAACTTGGGGGGATATACTCAAGGTCATACCTGGGCTCTTGCATGCTTGTTCTAATTTTCTTCAGTTTCAGTTTGAACTTGCATATGAGCAGTTGATGGTCTGATCCACAATCAGCACATGGTCTCATTCTGACATTTGATATTAACTTCTTCCATTATCTCCACAAATGTAGTTGATTTGGTTCTTATATGTTCCATCTCAAGGCTGAGATTTAGCTCAGTTGGTAGAACGCTGCGCTGCAGTCTCTGAGGTCCCAAGTTCAATTCCCAGCACCGCAAAAATGGGAGAAGGGCCTGGCAATCCACTCCCATGGCAATCCCAAAATAGTCAGCCATTGAAAATACTATGAGGGTCGCTATGAGTCCAATACCGCCTCGACGGCACCTAACAACAACAATGTTCCATCTGGTAAAGTCCAAATAGTCAATGTTTATGTTGGTGAAAACATGTATTTCCAATGAAAAGGTCATTTGTCTGACAAAAATCTATCATGAGATCTCCAGCATCATTTCTGTCACCAAGGCCATATTTTCTGACTACCAAACCATCTTCTTTGTTTCCAACTTTTGCATTCCAGTCACCAGTAATTATCAGTACATCCTGATTGCATATTCAATCTATTTCAGATTTCAGAAGCTGGTAAAAATCCTCCCTTTCTTCATTTGTGGCCTTAGTGGTGGGTGTGTAAATTTGAATAATAGTCATATTAACTGGTCTTCCCTGTGGGCATATGGATATTATTCTATCACTGACAGCATTGTACGTTAGGACAGATCTTGAGATGTCTTTTTTGATAATGAATGCAACCCATTTCTCTTTAATTTGTCATTCTAAGCACAGTAGACCATATAATTATTTATATATATATATAACCCTAACCCAAAATGGCCCATGCCTATCCATTTTAGCTCACTGATGCCTAGAATGTCAATGTTTATGTGGTCCATTTCTCTTTCAACTATTTCTAACCTTCCTGGATTCATACTATGTACATTCCATTTTCCAATTATTAATGGATGTTTACAGTTGTTTCTCCTCATTTTGCGTCATGTCACATCAGCAAATTGAGGTCCCTGGGGCTTTACTTCATTTCTGTCATTAAGGTAGACTTAACTTTGAGGAGGCAACTCTACCCCACTCTTTTGAGTGCCTTCCAACTGGGGGCCTCATTTTCTGCCACTATATTTGACAGTGTTTCTCTGCTATTTATAGAGTTTTTAATGGCCAATTGTTTCAAGAGTGGGCTGCCAGGTCCTACTCCCTAATCTGTCTTATTCTGGAAGCTCAGCTGAAACCTGTCTACCATGGGTGACCCTGCTGGTATCTGTAATACCAGTAGCATAGCTTTCAACCTCATAGCAACACACAAGCCCCCACAGTAAGGCAAACTGACAGATATGTGGGGGGAAGAATTAATTAGGGTAGGCTAAATCTCCCTACCTTATAATTCTTCAGAGTGGAATGACATATTCTTAGTCTTTTCCTTTCTATTTTAATTTTGGGTTTTATATACCCAGTTCCAAGAAAAACTGTGAATTTCTCTTGGAATTGCATTGAGCTTATAATTCAGGAAGAACTAATACTTCTATGATATCATCTTACCATAAAATATATAATATACTTTCACTAATCCACAGTTTATTTTATGACCATTAAGAGACTTTACAATTTTCTTTATAAAGAATTTTCACATCTTTTCCAAATTCTTACTGCATAAATCATAAAAATGACAGATCTCATGATGGAATGAAATCAGACCCTGGGGAATAGAAGTTAGCAGGAGACCCCATGTTGAGAGCCTAAAGTATTGGCTCTGGGATGGGAGGTCACTCTTCCAAAAGGACCTTCACAGAGGGAGATAAGCCTACTAATCATTAAATGTACACATTTCCTGACTTTTGTTCCAGCTTTTTGTTGAGATTTGATTTCATCTCTACCATAAAAGATGGGAGACTACCCCAGAAAAACTGCAGAGAATTTTTAGGACTGTTTTCTCCTTTCAGTTTTGCCAAACTATAAATAAATCCACCTTATTTTCATCAATTTTTGCTTCCTAAATTTCATTTAACATGCTAAATTTTATTTCTATTATTATTAATTATTATTATCATTATTATTATTATTATTATTATTATTTGAAGCAGAAGTTCACCATGTAGGCCAGGCTACATGGAACTCACTATTTATAGCAGGCTGGCCTTGAACTCAGATCAGTGCTGGGATTAGAGTTGCACCACCATGCCCACTTTAAAGTGGCAGATTTTAGAATCTAATTGCCCAGTTACAAAATTAATTCCTCCTTACCATAAGGTTTTGGTAGCTATTTTATATAGGATTTTTTCTTTTGCTATTTCCAAATATTTATTACTGATGGGAAACCTCTTGATTTTATATATTTATCTTGAGAAATCACACTGAATTTTGTTAGTTCTACTGGTTTGTCTAGAGATTCTTTCATATTTTCTTTGTAAACAATCATCACCATCAAGACAATAATTGGATTTGAGGATTAATTTTATTTTTAAATTCTTATACTTTTAATTTTTTAAATTGTTTTATTTTAAGAGTGAAAATTACCAGTACAATGTTGAATAGAAGCCTTATTTAGTTTCTCATTTTGAAAGTAATGCTTCTGAAATTTCATCATTAATTTTGATTTTAGATTTAGGTTTTTTGCAGGTGGTTTCTATCTGCTCACAATAGTCTGTAGTCCCAGTACTTAGGCTTTTGGTTTTGGTTTTTTAATATAGGGATATTGGATATTATTGAAAGCTTATCAACATCTGAGATGATCCTCTGGACTTTTGCTTTATATATATTCTATATATATATATATATATAATATATATATATATATACACACACATATATATTTCTATTTTATTCATTATATATTAATATATTAAATATATATTTAAAGCACATATGATTATAATCTTAAATATAAAATTCTAAATATTTTGCTTTATAAAGGTCAAATCATTACATCATGAGAAAACATTTAAAATTGATAATAAAAGGGCAATCTATAAAACACTGACAGTTGTATTGAAAACAGACCGAACTGAACCAGAATAGCTTTAAATACATTTTTTTAATTTAAGAAAGATTTTTTTTGCTTGTTTGTTTGTTTTGGTTTTGGTTTTTTGTTGTTGTTGTTTGTGTGTGTGTGTGTGTGGTACTGGGGGGTTGCAAGTGCTGTACCACTGAGCTGCACCCACAGCCCATTCTTTTACTTTTTGAGACAGGGTCTGGTCTTGAACTTGCAATCCTCCTGCCTCTGCCTCTCAAGCCACTGGGATTATAGGCGTGCACCACCACACATGGCCCAATGAAAGATTTTTAAGAAATTATTTCAACATTTAAGTTAAATAGCTAGCCAAAAAATGATAGCTACAACATAAGCAAAACAAAAGAAATAATAATTAAAACTAAATAAAATTAAAAAGCTAAGGTTTATATTATATTAAAAAGAAACTAATTAATATAGCAAATATAGATATGACAAAATGACTTAAAACACTATCAATAAAAAGGTAATTAAAGATTTTAATTAAATTAATTTTTAAAAAATTTTAAATTAAATTAAATTTAAATTAATTTTTAAATTAAATTTAATTAAAAGGTAATTAAAGATTTTAATTTTTTAATAATTGAATTATTAAAATTATTAAATTTTAAATGTATAACTGAAAATGAGA
>VMDO01012315.1:52166-62865 GCA_007922755.1 Pedetes capensis | reverse complement strand
GAAGGTGCGTCTGACTCATGCCATGGTATTTTCAGTGGCATCATATGGTTGTGAAAGCTGGACATTGAACAAGAGAGACAGAAAAAGAATTGATGCTTTTGAATTGTGGTGCTGGAGACGTCTATTGAATATACCATGGACTGCCAAAAGAACCAACAGATCTGTCCTAGAAGAAGTACAACCAGAATGCTCCTTGGAAGCAAAAATGGCCAGACTGCGTCTTACATATTTCGGACATGTAGTCAGGAGAGAACAATCCCTGGAGAAGGACATCATGTTTGGGAGAGTGGCAGGTCAATGCAAAAGAGGAAAACCCTCCACCAGATGGATTGACACAGTGTCTGCAACAATGGGCTTAAACATAAATAAGATTGTTTGCCTGGCACAGAATCAGCAAGTGTTTCGATCTGCTGTACATAGGGTCGCTATGAGTCGGACTCGACTTGACGGCACCTAACAACAACAACAACAACCCCAGGCTAAGCAGAAATGATGGCTTCAGGCCACAGCTGTACTTGGCCACCTGAGCTCCTTTGCTCTGCAGTGGACACTTCCCAGATTTCCTTTTCCCTCAAGCTGTTCTTCTTCCTTTGCAACACATGGGTCCTCCCTCACCTTTTATTTTTGGGAGTGTTTTTTTGTTTTGTTTTTGTTTTTTCTTTTTTGTTTTTGGTGGTGGTACTTGAGGATTGAACCCAGGGCCTCACATATAGCTTACAAATACTCTTCTACTGAGAGGTACTCCCAGCCCATTTTTAAAATTTGAGTCATACACACTCAATTTCTGAGTCTCACTAAAGTATTCAGGCTGTCTCTGGCCTCAAACTTGTGATCCTCCTGCCTCTGCCCCTCCAATCACTGTGATTACAAATGCGAGCCACCATGCCCAGTTTATGTTGGGGAGAATTTTTGCATCCACATCTCTTAAGAGCTCTTAGTAGACATAGTTGATTTTGAGGAAAACATTGATAATAATGCTCTATCTTTAAGAGTCTATTGGGAGTCAGATGCAATTAAATATAATGGCAATATAATAATAATAGATTTGAGTTCATGATAACTAGATGTGGTATTTCTTCTGAACTAGGTGCTGTTCTTTAAGTTCTCCATAAATTAAGTCATTTATTTCTCACAACCACTATGTGAAATGGGGACTGTTGTTATCATCATTACCCAGGTGAAGAAACAGAAGCATTGAGATGGTACAAAACTTGCTCAAGGTTCCACAATTAATAACTGATGTAACTGAGAACAAACCCAAGCAATTTGAGGCTTTTCCCACTATCCTGTAATTGCCTTTAATGCACTGCTACACTTTCTTTACTCCTATCTAATTTAAACTTTAATTATGGTAAATAGGTCTATCATCATATCCATGTCAGTTGGGAACAATGGTTGATGAATCTAAACTGGAATGGAAAGGCTGGAGGTGCTCAAATTCTAGCACCTTGTTGTTTTTCACACTGTCTGATAACTGGGTCATGGGAACACATCACAGAGTAGACAGACCATATTTGTGGGATTCAGAGAGATCCAAATATCTTGTTTCTGTTTTGGGCCTCTGTTGTTTATATCCTGGAGCTGGTCATTTAGGCTCTTTAGCCTTGGTTTCCTCATCTTTTAAATTGTTGTTGTTAGGTGTTGTCGAGCCAGGTCCATCTCATAGCGACCCTCATAGGGTTTTCAATAGCTGATTGTTTTGAGATTGCTTCAGGAGTGGGCTGCCACTTCTTTCTCCCATTTTTGTGGTGCTGGGAATTGAACCTGGGTCCTCAGAGAGTGCAGAGCAGCACTCTGCCAATTGAGCTAAATACCAGCCCATTTTTTAAATAGTGATGTTATTAACCATTGACTCTCCATCCAATGTTTGTCCCTCTTGTTCTGCTCTGCATGCCAAAGCAAGAAGCCTGAAAACTACATTTTTCAGTCTCTCATGCTAGCTGGATGTAGGTTAGTCTGTGCCAATGGGGGAGATGAGAGAGAAATTAAAAGCAATATGAAAATGGAGTCATTTTCGTGCTTCTGGCTCTGGAAGTGGGAGCCACAGGATTGCAGCAATGTCACAGAAGCCCCAGCAGATACTGATGGGGTCATTACAGCCATGGCAATGAATGTTCACAGCAGTGGGCAAGGGTGGGACTGGAATCTGCAAGACTATAGATGGGATGACTGTTCCTGACTCTCAAGGACAGCTTGCAAAGAGAAAGTGCAAAGCTTAGGGCTCTAATTTCTCAACTCAAGACCTAGTCACAGAGCCCCAGAGCCTCTGTGATGGCACCAAGGAATTCTTTTACCTTTTCAGCCACAGGGCTGATAGAAATCCAACATTTTATCCCATAATTTGGAGAATTATAATACTTTGAATTAATAGACTCACCAGATCTTTTCTGTGGGAGTTTGAGGGTTGATTTAGAAGGAGTACAATCCCAAGAATTGGAATCACATCATCTGATTAACTCGTTCAATTTGAGAATCTCTGGTCACCAGAACTCTCTTGCTAGTGAGCGTGAGGGAGACTAATTAGTTTGGAGGAGTCTCTGTTAATCTCACCCAAAGCAGTTGCTTTACATGATGATGTTGATTCTTCTCATGATTCACTCATTGTCCCTCTTTTCACCTCCATATCCATAACCAGAATCAGATTCCAGGAACCTGAAGGGCAAATGTTTGAAGCCTAGCCTTGAAGAACACAGCATAAAGCCATATATGTGTGTATATACATATATATATATGTACGCATATATATATATATATATATCTATCTCATAAATATTGTAAGATGTTGTTTATTGTTTTAACAACCCCCTAAATAATATATGTAGAAATGGATTATAGGGCTGTTACAGCCCTATGATGAACAAAACAATAGATTGAACCACTTGAGACACATACTAGAGGTGAATAATCAGTCAGACTGTATATTTCCCTTTAGAAGGAGGGTAAAAATATCTTTGTATAAAGGATAGTTTTATTGTGTTGCTTGCTATTGTTAGGTGCTTGAATTTGTTGATGCTCTTGGTGAAAGTTTCTATCAGGATAGAAGAACATGTACAGTTGCTTTGTTGCCAAAGGAATAAACTTGCAGATACTGATCTTTGATCTCAGCTCCACATTTGGTCTTCCATATTGTTCACCATACTGCAAGGGCTAGAAGCTTGAAAACTCTGTTTACCGAACTCCCTTATTAAATAACTTCTGTTAAAGTCCACCAAAGGGAGGGAAAACAACTACTTAGTTCATGAGTCTGTGTGTTGGCAATTTGTGCTTGGCTCAATTGTACAGTTCTGGCTCTAGCTGGACTCACTTATATATTCGTATTTTTCTAGTCAGCTAGGCAACTCTGCTTCAAACAATTGACTCGTTGTTAGTTGGGAACATGGGAACAACTGGGCCATGTGCCTCTCATTGTCCAGCAGACTAGCCTGGCTTTATTTACCTAACAGCACAGCAGAATTCCAAGAAGGAAAGAAGAGGAAGCTGAGGGCCCACTCAAGGCCTAGGCTCAGAATCTACAGGGTCACATCTGCTGTCTCCTGTTGGTTGAAACAGGTCACAACATGATCCCAGATTCAAATTGTAGAGTAGATTCTACCTCTTTTAGGAGGAAAAGGAATGTCTCTTTGCAAAGAAATGATAAAGGTGGGGGTGGTCAGTTTTACAATCTACCACAGACATTTATTTAACCAAACACTCTTTAGATTAACTTTGTTGTAACATTTCCATGGATCACATAACTTACTATAAACAGCTACCCATAACTTTACATATCTTAAAAGAATTTGTTTTAAATACTGTTTTCTTCTATACTCAAATGTCCAGCAATCTCAAAATTAGTACTACATAAAAAGGCGTCTTCTAAAATTATTTCTTGGAATTATATTCCTTTGATTTTAGTAATCCAAGCACACCATCAGTGGCAAGATAAAATTAAGCAGTAATAAGAAGAAATCCAATTCTTTCAAGACACCAGATGCTCAGATTTGCAACTCTAGAAAGGGAAAGTTTAAGGCTGTGGTTCTACAGATGGTCAGGTTGGTTCTTTAAACTAACCTTTAAGCTGGAAAAGGTTACCAAGTTCCTTCAGCAGGAATTAGGGTAAAATTCATTAGATCCAAAGTTCTGGAAGCTGGGGTGGTGTTTAATGAAAAACAAGGTTGCTTTAGTTCATTGTTGTATGTTCATTACAGCAACATGTCTCTGCAGCATTGCATCCACACCCACAAGGCAGGAAAGGGCAAATTCATACTCCACAGACATAAGTCATTTGACATCAATGTCAGTTCCTGGTTGTCCCTAGCTTGGAGCAGATGTTGAAGATGTCCACTATCTCTAATTATGCTTTCTTTCACCTATTCATGTTTCTTTTAAAATTCTTATTGTGAATTCCTGTGGGTGAGTCACCGTCCAATTGGACAGGTCTGCCATTATGTGAGACTGTTTTTGACGTGCCTTGAAAAGTGCGTTAGTGTTTTCCCGAGTCTTTGAAGTCTAAGCTGTATGGCATATGACAATGTCAGAAGTTATTGTTTGTGGAACTCTATCAGTCATTCCTCAGAGTGAGGAGTTTCTGAGACCGTGTCATTGGCTGAGGTGTCTCTTCTCCATCCTTTTGGCATTTCTTTTCTGTAATCTCTACTACAGTCTACAGCTGTACCACTGTAGCATCCAATCCCATCAGATCTAAGCAGGGTCGGGCCTGGTTAGTACTTGGATGGGAGACCACCTGGGAACACCAGGTGCTGTAGGCTTAGGAGACGGACCCGGTAACCCACTCCCAAAAATCAATCTGCCATTGAAAACCCTATGAATAGCAGAGAAGAACTAATAATAGTGTTTCACCTGTTGTACGTAGGGTCGCTATAAGTCAAACACTGACTCAATGGCACCTAACAACAACAACATCCTCTACTGCACCTTTTAAACTCTTTCCCACTCCATTCTAAATTTCAGTAATCTTAATACACAAAGCCATGTAGCTCTTTCTTGTTTTGGTTCTTTGATTCTTAATAATTCAGGAGTAAGGACTGTTTTGTAGGGGCAGAAAGGTGTGATTTCTTTCCTCACACATCATAAGGGTCACAGCTGAAACTCCCCTAACAAAAGACAAGTTAATAGAACAAAACAATTACCTAATCAAGATTTTACATGCCATAAGAGGCTTACAAAGTAAAGACCCAAAGATTCAGAGAAAACGGGTGTTTTTATGCTTAGGTTAGTGAAAAATGGACAGCTATGCTGAAATCTGATTGGGCAAAAGGCCATAATCTATTGGTAGCAAACTGAGGGGAAAACTCAGCAAGGCCTGTCTTTCCAGATTGTTCTTGACCTCTCTGTGTAGCATTCCTTCCTCAGGTATGGGGCAAAGCCCTTCTGGAATAAGTGTCATCCAGGGAGACAGGAGAGAGTGACCATTCCAATTTTATGCCTTGCTTTGGAGAGAAGGGCTCTAATTTCTATGGCCTGCCTTGCAGAAGAGGAATTCTGGTTTTTATGAATCACCTTGAGGGAAAGAAGAGGGAAGGGAGATAGGAGGGCATGAGATCAGAGAGACCTGAGGCCCTTCCAACGTTTTTTAGTTTAAAGTACTCAGGATGACAGAGAGCCACATGTTGGGGTATCATTGCTGAGCCCCAGCACTCTCCATCCAAAGAAATCATCAGTGATTCTTAAAATAAATAAAACTCAACTTCTCCAAGGTGAATAATTCTATTCTCCAATCATCTGTGATGTTTCAATAAACATTTTTCTCCCCTTTGCACCCCTATAGTGGTCTAACTGAAGTTAATACAATCATATGATGCTTTGAGTTCAACTAAAAAGATGAGACCTGGGTCACTACCTATGATCATGGCCATATTTTTTTCTGGCATAAATATCAAATGATATGAAAAGAATTTAAGAATCTATAACAGAAAATGACTCAGAACTCCATACATTAACTGTAGGCCTCCAGACAGGGCAGATGAGATTCATTAAACCTGGATAGGCTCTCCATCAGAAAGAGGAAGGCAACAAGTGAGATATCCAGGAGAATTCTGCTTTTGCCCTGCTCTCTGCAAGACTTTCTACAAGGCTTTTCTCTCCATCCTCAATTACTCATTTCTGAGTTCTCCACCTAATAATGAACCTCCATGGTGGCCACTCAAGGGACATACACCCTTTTCATTTTCATATTTTTGTATGTACTGTTGTTGTTGTTGGGTGCTGTGGAGTTTGGGCTCATAGCAACCATATGTACAGCAGAACAAAACACTATCCAACCCAGTGCCATACCTGGTACTATGTTGGTGCTTCTCTGCTATTCATAGGGTTTTCAATGGCTGATTATTTTCGGGAGTGGGCTGCCAGGTCCTTCTCTCATTTTTGTGGTGCTGGGGATCAAACCCAGGGCCCCAGATAGTGCAGAGCAGCACTCTACCAACTGAGCTAAACCCCAGCCTCCATATGTACTAGTTACCAACATCTCCTTTCCACCCATTTTCAATCCTTCCTATCCCCCATCTCACTCTACTCCAGTCCATATGAATTTCTCTTTCATTTATTTCCCTCTTTCTTCACTCCCCTTGTCTCTTACTCTGTACAGTTTTTTTTTAATCAAAAAGAGCCCTTTATTGCTTTGAAATAAAAGAGTGACACTTACCTGTGATGCATTTGCATAGAAGGAAGGGAATTAAGAACAGATAAATAGAGCCTGTTCCACCAATTTCTCACATCCCTGGAAATTCCTCAAAATTCCCTTGCTAGCAAAGCCCTACTGAGGCTCAAGGTTACCTTTGCCTTCTGTTATTTTCTCCTGGGTAACATTTTGTTGAAGTTCTACAGAATACTCATTACTTCAATTACACAATGAGTTAAATAAGCTTTGTGGACTCTAAAAACATTTCTAAGACATTTTCCACAAAAGAATATTTCTGATTTCCAAAACCAGTTACAAGTTAGGGACATCCTTGTCTTAGACTAGATTCCCAAGAAGCAGAGTCCAGGAGAGGAATTCATGCTAAACTGATTTATTGGGATGGATGATCCGCCATCTTTCCCACTCTACCCTCTCCCCTCCCCCCCAAAAAAAAACCCAAAAATAAAAAAAAATAAAAAATGAAAAAAAAACAGGGAGTGCGGATGGAGGACCAGGAGGGAAGGAGGGGAAGAAAGAGTGTCTCTCCACCTACATCTCCATATTTAGTGTAGCACCTTTCACAATAGCAAAGATATGGAACCAACTAAGGTGCCCATCAACAGAAGAATGGATAAAAAAAGTATGGCACATATACACAATGGAATACTACTCAGCAATAAAAAAATGAAATAATGTCATTAGCTGCAAATGGATGGAACTGGAGAACATCATCTTAAGTGAATGCACACAAGCTGAAAAAGAGAAATATCATATATTCTCACTCATATGTGGGAGCTGAATCATACCTAAAGGAAGAAAAAAAATCCTATACATAGAGTAATATATAAAAATGCACAATTAAACTTAGCATAGAAAGAACAATATAACAAGTAGAAAGAAGGAGGAAGGAAACTAGTAGAGGGAAGCGAAGATTGGAGAAGATAGGATGGGGAGGAGGGTCAATATAGAGGGATGAATGGAGAGAGGATGATCTCAATGTAAACAGCACAACTTCATGAGTGCATTGGAAAAATAGGGGACTGTAACCCAAATAAGCATTTGAGTTTTACTACACATCAGCCATAAGCCTCTATAAACTTTGTGGGTTGATGAAAATGTTGCCAGAAGTGATGTAAAGGATGCACAATGGGAAAAGCCAATGTTGTATTACTGTGTACCCCACCATCATTTGCGAATAAAGGAAAAACAAACAAAAAAGAAAGAGTGTCTCTCTTGTCGGTCATTGGTTACGTGCCTCTAAGGAGGGAAGGGGCTGGGATTTAGCTCAGTTGGTAGAGCGCCGCTCTGCAGTCTCTGAGGTCCCGAGTTCGATTCCCAGCACCGCAAAAATGGGAGAAGGACATGGCAACCCACTCCCAAGGCAATCCTGAAACAATCTGCCATTGAAAACCCTATGAGGGTCGCTGAGTTGGACACGACTCAATGGCACCTAACAACAACAACAAAAAGGAGGGAAAGTCCTCAGCCACCTTGGGCTCCAAGTGGCTGCAGACATAGTGGGTTCTAAATAGTCTGAGGGAAGCCTCCTGACAAAGAGGCACAAGTTCTAGCTGTTGGGAACGGCAGATTCCAGGAAGGTAACATGCAGGGAAATAGTAATCGGTTGGGAGGATGTTCCTGGAGCACCAGGAACGTACGCCTCTACCCTGCATTACTCATGTTCGTTGCTTTGTGTTTCATAGGTATCTGCCCTCATTTATTGAATAGATTATGAATTTGGCTTCATAGATGGAGTCTATATAGAAATAAGGTCATCTCTTCTCTCTTCTCATTTGTCTCCAATATGTTCAAATTTTAAATGTCTTCCTCATCTGTTATTCTTTTCCTCCTTACGTTTTTGTAAGTAAGAATAACAGTCAATATTCATGGAGTGCTGAGTATGGCCAGGGACTCATTGTATTTTTTAAGGGGTGATTGATATGGTCCTGGTATTTTATTTACTCCTCATAACACCTCTCCCCGAGATTAATAGTGTTGATACCTGCATGTAAGGGCTGGGATTTAGCTCAGCTGGTAGAGCACCACTCTGCAGTCTCTGAGGTCCTGAGTTCAATTCCCAGCACTGCAGAAATGGGAGAAGGATGTACTAATCCACTCCCAAGGCAATCCTCCCCCAAAACAATCACCCACTGAAAACCCTATAAGGGTCGCTATGGGTCAGACATGACTTGATAGCATCTAACAACAAACCCTCATTTAAAACTAGGAATTGTAAACATTAAATAAGCTAATAAGTGGATATGGATCTATCTAACCTTTCCCTCCTCTCCTGTCCTATCCTCTATACTTCTTACCCTCTCTCCTTTCCTCTTTTACATACATACACACACACACACACACACACACACACACACGCACACGCAAAATTTCAATACCCAATCATTTTAATAGGTCACTTGCAGATATCAAGTCCCAGTGTGTTTATCAGGAAGGGGAGCTGCCTTGGTTAAAATAACACTGTGCAACAGAACAGAAAATGAGATGTGATGGCAAACTAAACATCTTCACTTTCACAATACAGGGAGAAGATGCTTAGGTGCAGACTTGAGCTGACCCAGGGTTGCCAGAACCTCTAGCAGGAGCCAAGGGTTCAGGATTTCCTGCGCCTGCTCCACTGAAGCCCAGGGAGGGCTACAACACAGCATGGCACACTGCATTTCCTCCCTCTGGCCATTGCGCAGGCCCTTCTCTATGCTCTAGTCAACTTAGATATTTGTCCAGGAAGTGAAGATGTTTAGTTTGCCATGACATCTTATTTTCTGTTTCACTGCACAATGCTATTTTCACCAGGGCAACCAAGCTCTCTGATAAACTTTGAGAACATTTGAGCCAGCTTGACAGTGAAAAGACTCAGTGCACTCTCAGTTTCATATATTTATTTATTTCACTTTATTCCATGTTTAGTATGACTGAGTAACCAGTTCAATAATAATAAAAAAAAAAAAAAAGGTGGGGTGGGAAACCAGTGTGGATTGAATAATAAAAGCGGCCTGATGACTGCAGCCTCTACCCCAGTGATTCTAATATTCCATTCAAAGAACAGATTCTTGACACAGATAGGTTAAGTGGGATTGGGCAGCTGATATTTTACTCCAATTCACATTATGGCTCTGAATAGGAACAAGCAAGTGTGGACCTCCTCAGATGGGCAAAGGCACGTGTGCCCAACGCCTGTGTTAGCCAAGCAATGCAGAAGCAACAGAAAAGGATCTCAGACAGGGCTCTGGCCTAACTGGCACAAGAACAAAGACACAAAAAGTCTGCAACTAGCCTCCTTTCTTTGTATGACTGTGGAAGCTGCCAGTTTTTCCAGGACGTGCCAAGAGTCAAAGGAAGTCAAGCTCACCCCATGACATCTGTAGTTTCACCATCTGCAAGGGTAGTCTGAATGAGTATCACCCACTTTCCTGTTTAGTGTCCAGAGGGCTTCTTTTTCACTTCCTATTTCATTTAGCCCAGCTGGGGTTTAGCTCAGTTGGTAGAGCACTGCTCTGCATGCTCTGAGTCCCTAGGTTTGATCCCCAGCACCACAACAATGGGAGAAGGACCTGGCAGCCCACTCCTGAAAATAATCCCAAAGCAATCAGCCATTGAAAACCCTATGAATAGCAGAGAAGCACTGACATAGTGCCAGGCATGGCTCAGTGTCAGGGAGTGCTTTGTTCTGTTGTACATAGTGTGGCTATGAGCCAGACCCGACTCAATGGCACCTAACTATAACAACATTTCATTTAGGAGAGACTGGATTTGAATTTTATTTTATCACTCTGTCTTGAAGTCTGGAGACTAGGTAATGGAGACTTGAGAAACTTGAGAATTGACACCATTCTTAGTTTTTTTTTTTTTCCGTTTTATTTTGATCTGACCTTTGAATAGGATGTTTCCTCCTTATAATTTTGATTCAACTCCCACATATGAGTGAGAACATGTGGTGTTTCTCTTTCTGAGCTTGGGTTCATTCACTTAAAATAATTTTCTCTAATTCCATCCATTTTGCTGTGAATGACCTTATTTCATTTTTCTTGATTGCTGAGTAGTATTCCATCGTGTATATGTACCATA
>VMDO01012315.1:0-52066 GCA_007922755.1 Pedetes capensis | reverse complement strand
TACTTTGGTTGATTCCATATCCTTGCTACTGTGAAAAGTGCAGCATTAAACATGGAGATGCAGGTGTCTCGGTGGTATGATGACCCATCTTCCTTTGGGTAAATTCCCAGTAGTGCTATAGCTGGAAAATGTTGGAGAGGTCCCTGGGTATAGTTCCCAACCAACACAGCAATTCATCCTTCCTTCCTTCCTTTCTATTTTTCTTTCTTTCTCTTTCTTTCTTTCTTTTTTTTTTTTCCAGAGAGGATCTCACCATGTAGCCCAGGCTGGCCTGGAACTTGCTGTGTAGCCCTGGCTGACACTGCCCTCAAAATCCTCCTGCTTCAGCGTCCCACATCCTGGGATTATAGGTATGAACCATCACATCGGCAACAATGCTTCCTCTTGAATACATGTTAAGATGATGTCTTCAGTACCTTATATTTCAGCCTATGAGATTGTTGAACAGCATATCCCTTTGCAGAATGTTTACCTGTGTGACTTCACTTGAATTTTCTTGTTTTAAATATGTCTTCCAACGATTTCATCCCTTTAACGCTGGTGACATTGTCTTATCAATATCATTTGTTGTTAAGTGTCGGTGAGTCAAATCTGACTCATAGTGACCCTGTGTACAACAGAACAAAACATTACCCAGGAATGTGCCGTGCACAGGACCTTTTTATATTTGAGCCCATTGTTGTAGCCACTATGTTTCTTCTCATTTTGAGTCATGCCACATCAGCAAAAGAAGATCCTATGAACTTCACTCCACTCTTGTCATTAAAGTCGACTCTACTTTGAGGAGACACTTCTTCTCCAGTTGTTTCTTGAATGCCTTCCAGCCTGGGGGGCTCATTTTCTGGCATTATATTTGCCAATGCTTCTCTGCTATTCATAGGGTTTTTGATGGCTGATTGCTTTGGGAGTGGGCTGCCAGGTCCTTCTCCCAACCCTACATCACCCAGTATTTCCAGGCAGTCCTCTATTGAAGGACTAACCAGGCCCAACCCTGCCTAGCGTTTGAGATCTGATGGGATCAGATGCCGGGGTGATACGGCTGTAGACTTAAGTTGCATTCCCAGGTAATAAAGAACACAGAAGGATTTTCAGCAGGGAAGTGATGTGCTTAAATTTACATTATCACCAGTTCACATCGTTTGTATGCATCTCATTCATTCCCCATAAGTGTAGGTCAACTGGGGCTTTCTCCCATGAAAATCTTTATTGCTTCTGTTTCCTTCTTTTAGAAATTATTTCAGTTATAAAAAATTTAAACGGTTTCTGTTTGTTATTTTTTTAATTGTCTCTCTTGTGATGTGGTTCTTTCCAGAGGCAATTTGGTGAGAATCCTTCTTGTCTCCTTTGTGTGTAGCTATACACAAATGTGTGTCTATCATACAATATTTCTTAATATCTAAATAAAATAATACCATCATAACCTGACCTGCTTTTCCACACAGCAATGTTCCTGGAGACCTTTCCCTATCAAGTTTCAGAGACATCATTCTTTTTTGTCAACAGTCCAGTATTCCATACTATAGCCGTAGCACACCCTGAAGATAAGCATTTACATTGTTGCCATTATTACCTATCAAAAATTGTGAAACAATGACTAATCTTGTGCCATTCTTCTTTTCATCCTGCACAGTGAGGAAAATGAAGCTTAGAGAGTTTAAATAAATCATGTAATTCATACAGGCTAGATGTTATAAAACTGAAAACTAGAAAGTAAATCTGACTTTTCCCAAGTCCAGGATTCATCTCTATAGCCTACAAGCTCCAAATGTAAACACTGTGAACAAAGGTCTTACAGCCTTTTTCAAATTTGGAATTTTTTTCAGGCATTATTTCTTTAATTATTTTTACACTCCACCCTTAGCTTGTTATATGTAAAAGCTATGTAACAGAACTTGTTATATGTACACTGGGCCATTTTATTTTTATCCTACAACTAAGTATGCTGGTTTTTAACTTTTCCAAGATTTTCTCTCTGTGTGTTTCATTTTGGATTCTTCCTATTGCTGTGTCTTCAAGTTTACTAATCTCCTTTTCTGCCTTGCCTTTTCTGTTGTTAATCCCATGCCATATATTTTTCATCTCTATAATTCAGTTTGGGCTGGGATTTAGCTCAGTGGGTAGAGCACTGCGCTGCAGTCTCTGAGGCCCCAGATTCAATTCCCAGCACCACAAAAATGGGAGAAGGGCCTGGCAATCCACTCCCAAGGCAATCCCAAAGCACTCAGCCATTGAAAACCCTATGAGGGTCGCTATGACTCGGATACTGACTCGACGGCACCTAACAACAACAACAACAACATAATTCAGTTTGGGCCTTTAAAAATCTTTCATGGCTACCTTAGTATGCTTTTTTTTTTCTACTTTCTTGAGCCTATAGAGTATAATTTAAATAGTCTTCGTGTCTTTGTCTACTGATTCTATTACCTGTGTCATTTCTTGATCTGTAATTATTGATTAAATTTTCACCTTATTATAGACCACAGTTTCCTGCTTCTTTACATGATTGATCATGTTTTATTAGATGTGAGACCCTATGATTTTTATAAGATGTAGGGATTTATTTTTATTCCTTTCTATATTTGTGGTCTTTATTCTAGAACACAAAATTACTTGGATATAATTTGATATTTTTGAGATTTGAGTTTCCTTCAGTGGATTCACTCTGACCTAGGAATAATATGGTTTAAATAGGAAGTCAAATTGTTCTTAGGTCAGGACAGGTCCACTGAAGGAAACTGAAGCCTTTAAAAAATTTTTTTAAAAAAATTGTATCCAACTAATTCTGGGCCTCAGTCATTGTTTATGCCATGGGCTGCAGTTTAGCTCAGTTGGTAGAGTGCTGCTCTGCAAATGCTAAGGCCCTTGGTTTGATCCCCAGCACCCCCAAAATGGGAGAAGGACCTCACAGCCCATTCCTGAAACAATCAGCCATTGGGAGTCCTATGAATAGCAGAGCAGCTCTGATGTAGTGCTGACCATGGTACAGTGTCAGGGAGTGTTTTGTTGTGTTGTACATAGGGTCACTACAAGTGAGACTCCACTTAACAGCACGTAACAACAACATTTAAGCCATACCCTTCAGAGAACTCTACGCAATGCCTGGCATGTTAGGAAGGCTCTCGTCTCTGGTGATGGGAACACAAACTCTTCTTGGACCCTGGGTGAGCTGCAGGATCGTTCCACCCACTCTTTTTCAGTGTATCTTTCCCTGGTCTTGCAGTTTCCTCTGCAGAGATGTGGGGCTGTCTGTGCAGCCCTCTGTTCTCTGACACCCAGCCCTGAGAATTTTTGTCATCTTGATCTCCCTAAGCTCTTAATTATTTCTTCAACTCATTGTGACCACTGGACTGGGGGCTCCCCTTCCTGCATTGGGAACTTGAAGCAACAAGCTGTGGCAACTGTAGGGTTTACATCATTTGCTCTCCTTACCCTAGGGATTCCTGCCCAAATGGAGGGAGAGTGCAAAAAATCCCTCACTGAGGATTCCCTGCAATTATCACATTAGTCCTGAGAATCCAAGAATGTGCTTGTCTGGTCAGCACTGATCATGATGAGGTAGGAAACACGAGGTGTAGGCGCAAGGTAGGATTGAGGGCAAACCAGGAGAGAGAGAGAAAGAGGGAGAGGAAAACAGAGAAGGAAAGGGAGGGTGGGACGGGTAGACAGAGGGAGAGAGAGAAGGAGAAGAAGGAGGAGGAGGAGGAAGAGAAGGGGAAGGAGAAGGTGTGGTGGTGCTAGCGGTGGAGGGAAGAAAAGAAGAAAAGAGAGAAGACAGAGCAAGAGAGAAAAAAGAGACAAAGAGACAGAGAGAGGTGACATGAAGACACACAGGTGATATGAGGTTGGGTGAGTTCCACTGGAGTACCCAGTGGTCTGTCATTGTTTATACATACAGCTGATGTGATTGAATCTATGTCAGCCAGGTTGATTTTTGGGAAACTGCATCTCATCCATCTCTTGCTGCACCTTCTGGACTTCTTGAGTTTTTAGTAAGAATTCTTGCATTATCAGAGCCCTACCAAAAGCTGCTAAATAGAAACATCTGCTGGAAGGTGGGGTAGAAGAATAGTGATTAACTATGGCACTAAAACCCAAGTATGAATCAGAATACGATGTTAGGTATGGAACCTTTTTACAGAAAGAGACCAACTAGGGCTAGTTTCCTTCTGGGTGGATGGCTTTATTCAGAGCCCGGGTATGGATTTCAATAGCCCATAGCTCCTTAACCACCCACCCCTGCGTTCTTTCTCTCTATTCCTCTATCCACCAGCCCTCTTGCCCAAATCTGCTTCTCAAAATCACAGGCACTGGGCTACTCAGAGTGGGCACCAGCAGCGAATTCTACGTGGGCCTTGGGCTCAGTAAGCTTACCTGGCAGATGGTCATCTCTGCCTCTGCGCTCTGCAGGGAACAGGGGGCTCCAAGCCTAAAAGAAGTACTTGTCCACACCCCAAAGGAGGGGGTGGATTCCGAGCAGGCTTCACAGAGGAGAAATTCCATGTTCAATCCCGAGCTGTTTGATTCAAAAGATACATCAGAGCCACCTGAGGTAAGCCAAGGCAAAACACTCCTGGAAGGGCACCTTCCACCTCTCAGCTGCCGACTCGACTCGTCCCATTTCAGATTTATCAAAGCAGCAGGGATTAGCAGAGCCCTAACACCCCATTCTCCCACCTCCTCTCGGCTGCTTTCTTTGTCTGAATAGATGTTTTAGCTAGTGAGAAGGAAGAATGGGAGGTAATTAGTGTTTCTTGTAATAGTCCATGTTTAGTTTTGTAATCCTTCTGCCAGGTTTATTTTCATGTTAAGCAAAAGAAGTCCCACTGGAATATTATAATCTCTTCTTAGTGTTCATGGAAAGCTGGGGTATTTCAATTAATAAAGAATTTTTCAAGAAAGCTAAGGCTGGCTTGGCTTGAGAGTGGCAAGTGAAAGGGCCTGTCACTGTCAGAGCTCACCTTGGGTCCCCAGTGTTTAAGGTCAGAGGCCAGATCCTTTCTGAGAAGCTGAGCCAGTGTTTTAGGTTTGAGCTGAACAATGTGCTCAGAGTGCCCTTTACCCTGGCCTTCTGCACCCACAGGGTCCTAACACTCTGTTTCCCCTGTCTGCAGCCTCTGCCAGTTTGAGCCCATCGCAGCCCCTGGGCCCCTTCCTTGACCTCCTGCCTTGCCCTTTGCCAACAGCCCAACTGACCACTTCACTTGCTTCAAAGTCCCCAAAGCTCTTAAACCCTGCCCCAATGGCAGTCCTAACCCAGCATTTCCCCCAGGCCCCCAGCCTTTGCCTTCACGCAGTCCTTCCAGGCAAACTCTCACTGCTTCCCATAACTATCTTGCACTTTCCTCCTCCTGTCCCTGTCCCTCTGCCCATCCCAGTTGTGCCACACCAGATCTGGCCCAGCCTTTCCCCAGGGGTCTCCTCCCTCAGGCAGTTTTTTCCGCCCCTCCCAGCTGGAAGTGCTCTCTCTCTTCACCCATGGACTCATCTCTTTCTGCAGAGCATGGACCAGTTTTCACCTTGTATTATGGATTTCTCACTACCAAAATCATAATGCATATATTCTCCCTTTAAGAAACTGGAACGTGCTGGTCATGGAGGTGCACACCTGTAATCCCAGCGTCTGGACTCAGGAGGCAAAGGCACAAGGATTGCAAGTTTCAAACTAGAGGCAGCCTGCATAGCTTAGTGAGACCCTGTCTCAAGATAATAGAATAAAAATGGGCTGGGGATGGGGCTCAGTGATACAGTGCTGGCAAAGCCTATATGAGATCCTGGGTTCAAGCCCCTAGTACCACAAAAAGAGAAGAAAGAAAGAAAGAAAGAAAGAAAGAAAGAAAGAAAGAAAGAAAGAAAGAAAGAAAGAAAGGAGAGAGAAAGAAAGGGAGAGAGAGAAAGGAAGGAAGGAAGGGAGAGAGAAGGAAAGAAGGAAGGAAAAGAGAAAAGAAAGAAAGAAAGAAAGAAGGAAGGAAAGAAAGAAAGGAGAAAAGAAAAGAAAGAAAAGAGAGAAAGAAAGAAAGAGAGACTACAAGTAAGGCCTAAGACCCCTTCACCTCTACCTCAGTCGCCTCTCCATTGACTGAAAGTAACTACTCTGATAAGCTTGAGGAGCTTCCTTCTAGGATTATATCTCTCTTATATTTATACCTGTATACACATATAAATATATATAAACATATCCGAACATATATAATACATAATTATACAAGCACACATAATTCTGCATCTTGCCTTTTTTACAAGGCATTGCTCCTTGAGTTCTGTCTATGTTGATATATATATATAGATTTAGAGATTTGCTTCTCATTATTCTTGGGATTTTGTCACATGCTGCTTCACATTTTATATAAATTGCCCTCTCTTTGTGGATAGTCTGTGCCCTCCACCTGGAAGATTTTCCCGCCAGCCCCTTCAACTAACATCGCAGTGTTGCCTTCATTATAAAGTCATTTCTGCTCCCCATCTCTGCTGCTCTTTGTCACCAACCCTTCAGTTCATACTACTGGGAAGACCAGCATCTACTTCTTCCTCATTGTCCTGCTGAGCGGCTGCTCCCTCCTCATAAGCCCTGGCGTCTGATGGCCCAGGCCCCAGAGCTCAGCTTTAACTCTGCACACAGATCAATGCATTTGTATTGCCAAGGGTGCTCGTGTGCGTGCACACTCACGCTCACACACGTACACTCACACACACCCCACCTTTCTCTCCAAAGAACCAGGGAGCTGACTTTCCAAACAACAGCCCATCCAGCAGTGGACAGGCCTATTTTCATGTGCACTCACTGAAGATGGCCTTTCCTTGCTGTGTCCCAGGGCCCCTGACGCATGGGGGCCCCTGATGCTCCATACACGTGTGCTGAACCAACATGTTTTATTTCCCAGACATGACTGCAGTGACTTGAAGTTGAGATTTAGGTCTGACTCTCCCCTCCACCCCCTCAAAGGTCTTGCCAGGGGCTTCACTCATATGTGCTAAATAAATACGGAATGAACTGCCAGGCACGGTGGCCCATGCCTGTAATCCCAGCAGCTCAGGAGGCAGAGGCAGGAGGATCACAAGCTCGAGACCAGAGGCAGTCTGCGTAACTTAGTGAGACCCTTTCTCAAAAAGTAAATAAATGGGCTGGGGGTGCAGCTCAGTGGTCCAGCACTTGCAGAGCATGCAAATGTGAGGCCCTGGGCTCGACCCACACTACCGCAAATAAATAAATAAATAAATAAATAAATAAATAAATAAATAAGGAATGAATGATTAAACAAGAAGTCCCTCTGGCCATTTCAAAGAACATTCCCTTTGCAGAAATGAGTGGGATAGGAAGTGGGAAATCAGCCAGTCACTCTTTGCTCTAACCAAGCTAACAATAATTGGAATAATAACAATAACACGGGAGGAGGCGGGAATGAGGCCATCGCTGAGCCTCCTCCAGCACTGGTAGAGGAGATGGTGCTAAAGCCTGCACTTCTTCTGGGCTCCACATCAGCCCAAGGCTCTGAAGCTGCACCTGACCCAGCAGCCTTGGGTGCCTCTGTTCCTGAGTGGGACCAGGAGCTCACAGCTAACAGTGTGGTTTATAAAGACACTTACAGAGATAATTCCTCAGCTGGGTTCCTGTTGATCTGTCTTGTGCCTGCACAGGGGTCCCACAGTGCCCACAAGGTACTCTGCAAGCATTTCTACCAGCAATGCCCTGGCTTTGGGCACCCTGCCTGCCCCAGAGTCACCTACCCCAGGGTCTCCAGACGCCTGCTCTGCTCTCCAGAAAACTTCTCCTAGATCTAAGGGAGGCAAAAAGCACTAGCTCTCATGAGAGGTTTATACAAAGAGTCAATCTTGTCCTTAAGAGTCTCCTTCTAATCCTATACATAAATTGACATATAAAAAATGCGAAGTTAAACTTAGCGAAGAAGGGACAATATAAAGAGTAGAAAGAAGGAGGGAAGGAACCAGCAGAGGGAAGCAAAGGTGAGATGGGGAGGAGAGTCAAAGTAGAGGGATAAAGGGGAGAGGATGATCTCAATGTAAATGACGCAACTTCATGAATACATTGGAAAAATAGGGGATATTACCCAAATATGCATTTGAGTTTTACTACGTATTAACTATAAGGCTCCATAAACTTTGTGGGTTGATGAAAGTCTAGCCAGGAGTGATGTGATGGATGCATAATGGAAAAAGCCAATGCTGAATTACTCTGTACCTCACCATCATTTATGAATAAGGGGAGAAAAAAAAAGAACCTTCTTCTATGAGGATCTTACATTCCTGGTCTTCAGGGCTGTCCAGCCCCAACTCTTCTGATTTCTTCATCCCCCATTTCAAAACTTCAGTGACTCCTTAAAGCCCCTGGGATAAAGTTCTAGCTGAAGATGTTCCTAAGCTGGTTCCTGCCTCAGCTGACCTTCTGGTTGTCTATACTTCAGAAACTGGAGACTCAGAAAGCTCCTTGGATGCACTGTTATTTTCTGCCCCAGAGCCTTTGCACATGACAGTTTCTTCTGCCTGGGACACTCGTGCCCTGCTCTTTTCACAGGACTTCATACATCTCTACTTAGGTCTCCAGCTTCCTTTAATAACCCTCCCTCAACAACTTGAGATCATCTTGCTGTATAATTCTGTATACCCATACATCCCCATGATAGCCCGGTGAGTATTATTGCATGTTAATTGTATGCCATATCTGTCCAGGTCACTTTGACATCTTGCATGCCTGGCACAGTGCTTCATACAGAAGAAGTGCCCACAAGCCACTCCATAAGAAATGTAAATGAAAGAATTATCTTCATCTGTGCTATGCCCCTGGTCCTATAGTGCCTTTGGCTGGAGTTCTTTCTGAATTCTTTTGTTGAAGAAGAATTCCTGGGAGAGGTTTGATTTAAGGTCTTTTCCTTGAGGGTTGCACTATGTTTTAAGAAAATGCCTATTCCCAGCTGCACAGTTTAGGTCCATAAAATTTGCGTATTGCAATAAATACTTGGCCTCATGAATTTCTAGCCTGTTAAATAACAGAACTTAAAACGCTAGGTAAGCATGTAAAAGAAGATAGCATCGTAAATAGTAGAAAATTACAGGTTGGTGATTTTTTTCCTTTGATCTTGAAACTTTCACCACGTGAGGGAGTGGTGGACTCAGAGAGTGTCTTGGGCGGTGTTTTCCCTGCCTTGCTGGCTGCTGATCAGTGTGGGACCAGGTGGCAAACACTGCTTGGTAGACACCAACTAGGATGGCTGCCCAGGTCACAACAAATTTCCCTTCCCGACAAATGTCTCCAAAGGGCTGGGTAGTTGGTGATTACAGTATATCTTTGCTTCACAGGAGGGATTGGGTAAAAGACACAACCCTGACCCAGGTAGGGCCAAGAGATCCTTCATCTGGAATTTGCAACAGTTTTACATTCTCAGAGATTAGAGTGCTGGAGTGGAATTGACAGAATGGTGCCCCATAGGAGGCCGATCACCCGTCCATCCTGCTGCTAGGGTCTCCTGAAGTACTTGCACTGAATCTTGCCCATCATGATCTGGATTCATTCTTTCCTTACATCTATGATCCACTCTAGGATCCTTTCAACACATTATCTTCTCAGACACGGTAGCTGTTGTTAGGTGCCATAGAGTGGGGTCTGACTCATAGAAACCCTATGTACAACACAACAAAACACTACCCAGCACGCTGCCATGCACGCAGTCTTTTTATGTTTAAGCCCATTGTTGCAATCACTGTGTTTCTTCTCATTTTGAGTTGGGCCAAAATGGGGCAAATGGAGGTTGCAGAGACTTTACTCTATTCCCATCATTAAGGTCGACTCTACTTTGAGGAGGCAACTCTCCCTCAGTGGTCTTTTGAATGTCTTCCAGCCTGGGGGGGGGGGGGCGGGGCTCATTTCTTGGCACTATGTTGTCAGGGGGCTGGGGTTTAGCTCAGTTGGTAGACTGCTGCTCTGTGCTTTCTGAGGCCCTAGGGTTGATCCCTAGCACTGGAAAAATGGGAGAAGGATGCAGCAATTCACTCTCAAAGCAATCCTGAAATAATCAGCTACTGAAAACCTTATGAACAGCAGAGAAGCAGTGACATAATGTTGGGCACAGCACAATGTGAGGAGTGTTTTGTTCTGTCATACATCAGGTTACTATGAGTCAGACCCAACTGGATAACACCTAACAACAACAACAATATTTGACAATGCTTCTCTGCTATTGATAGGGTTTTCAAAGGCTAATTGTTTCAGGAATGAGCTGCAGGGTCCTTCTGCCTACTCTGTCTTAATCTGGAAGCTCAGTTGAAACCTGTCCACCATGGGTGGCCCTGCTGGTATGTAAAATACCAGTGGCTTTCAGCATCACAGGAACATGTAAAGTCCCACAGCACGACAAGCTGACAAACACATGGGGACAGACACACTAATATATCCACAAATACATCTACTTATTCCAGACTAACATTAGGATTTCCTTGCTCAAGCATTCTCTCTTCCTGAAGGGATCTGGACCTTAGCCTGCCCTACAGACGTGGGGAGGCTCAGCTGGACAGTCAGTGGCCTTCTCCCACACGAGGTTCCCTAGTCCCAAGACTGGGAAGCAATGGGGACCTCAGCAATTTGGAATTCATAGGGAAAGCCTGTTCTACTAAAGAAAGGACATTTCACCTGCCTTTCAGACAAATATCTGGTTCTAAAAGTAGAAGTAATGATGAATATAGTTGGTACTTTGAGTTCACTAATCAGCATGGGAGTCTGCAGCCGTAGCTCTGTGGCATCCAATCCTGTCAGATCTCGGAAGCTAAGCAGGGTCAAGCCTGGTTAGTACTTGGATGGGAGACCACCTGGGAACACCAGGTACTGTAGGCTTGGGAGAAGGACCCAGCGACCCCCTCCCAAAAATCAATCTGCCATTGAAAACCCTATGGACAGCAGAGAAGCACTGACAATAGTGTTTTGCCTGTTGTATGCAGGGTTGCTATGAACCGGATAACTTGGATACTGACCCAACAGCACCTTTGGAAGGGATAAAAATAACCTGCTCAGGACCACACAGCTAGCAAACAATGAAACCAGGATCCAAAGGCAGATCCTGGAGCCTTCCCATTCTGCAAGTTCTTGAGGGAAGTGGCAGAGCACTTAGTCCAGTACTTCATTTTATGGCTAGCCAGGGAAACAGGGCCTTCCAGACTGACTGATGTGAGACTGTCCTCAGTCACTGGAGGCTCAGAGAGACAGCCCAATGCTGGTGCTGTGGCTACCTCCTCTAAGGGAAGAAGGGTTGAGATAATGATTTGGAACCCTAGTCTACAATGGCTGGAAAAGTGAGGCTAATTTGCCCATAGCCAGACTCTGGGTGCCCCTCTAATTTACCCTTCTGGTTTACCTAGCTCTCAATCTGCCAATCAAAACTGACGGTTTCTGTGTCCCCGTGTGCTGTCTCTACCAATATCTATCATTTATTTTTATAATTCATCTTTGACGACTGCCTGCTTTTCATTTGATTTTTAAGTCCTTGAAGTCAGTGACTCTAAGAGAATAAAGGCTTAATATATGTTTGTTGTGGTCTAGGGTTTAGCTCAGTTGGCAGAGTGCTGCTCTGTACTCTCTAAGGCCCTGGGTTTGATCTACAGCACCTCAGAAAATGGGAAAAGGATGTGGCAATACACTCCTGAACAATTGCAAAACAATCAGCCATTGAAAACCCTATGAATAGCAGAGAAGCACTGACATAGTGCTGGGCATAGTACATTGTCTGGTAGTGTTTCATTCTGTTGTACCTAGGATTGTTAGGAGTTGGACCTGACTCAACAGCACCTAACAACAACATACATTTATTGGGTAGAATCTTTGTTGTTTTGAAATTTCAAAACTGATTCAAAGGTAAGACACTTTTAGATTCAGTCCTTTGAAAAAGAGCTAATTTTGCAAAGTTTCCTCTGAACACTATAAAAAATATATTAGGACTTTATGAAGTCAGCTGCTGTATCACTGTGACAGGGAAATCCATGGAAGCAAACAGCCATTGAAAGCCCTATCAGGGTCACTATGAGTTGGACTCAACTTAATGGCACCTAACAGCAACAATAGTTAAAAGGAGCTGGGGTTTAGCTCAGTTGGTAGAGCGCTTGCTCTGCAGTCTTTGAGGACCCAAGTTCAATCCCCAGCACCACAAAAATGGGAGAAGGGCCGGGTGCGGTGGTGCACACCTGTAATCCCAGCAGCTTGGGAGGCAGAGGCAGGAGGATTGCAAGTTTGAGACCAGAGGCAGTCTGCATAACTTAGTGAGACCCTGTCTCAAAAAGTAAAAAAAAAAAAAAAAAAAAAAAAAGGGCTGGGGGTGCAGCTCAGTGGTCCAGCACTTGCAGAGCATATAAGCATGAGGCCCTGGGTTCAACCCCAAATACTGAAAAAAAAAAAAAAAGGGAGAAGACTGTGACAATCCACTCCTGAAGCAATCCTAAAACACTCAGCCATTGAAAACCCTGTGAGGGTGGCTATGAGTCAGACCTGACCTGATAGGCCCTCACAACAACATAGTTGGAGGATCTTAGTCTGTAGAGGTGGAAAGCATGATGGTGTGGGCCATAGCACAGAACCTCACATCCTGGTGATAAGGAAGCAGAGCACAGAGAGTGACCAGAACCACTGGGTAAAACCCACCCCTCCAGGTGGTCCCCTGCAACCACCCATGCAAAGCTAAGTCCTACCTTCCAAAGTTCCACAACCTCCACAAATAGCACCAATTGCAGGGGACCAAAGGCTCAAGCATATGACTTTTGGGGGACATTTTAGATTCAAACCATAGCAGGACCCCACTATTTACCATAACCGCAGCTTGGAAGAATGTGAAACCTATTTCTTTCTTAGAGTTATATGCATGTCTTCTAGCCTAATGCATTCCCCAAAAGTTTTCCTGTCAACTGGAGATGAGCTTCTTCCCATAAGGACAGTAAACACAAAAACTCAGAACAAAAAGATTGCAAAATCCTTACACTGCTGTATCAGCAGATGAACGGTTAAATGAAACAGGATTTATCCTGACAATAGAACATGCATTACCCTTCCATAAACAGCAATGAAATATTGACTCATGCTGTAGTGAGGATGAGCCAAAAACATTGTGCTAAGTAAAAGAAACCAAACACCAAAGGCCCCATATTCTATGATTTGATTTTTGTACAGTGTCCAGAATTGGTAAATATATAGAGACAGAAAGCAAATTGTGGTTGCCTTGGGTTAGGGGAATGCAAGACCATGCCATCATAGCTAAAGAGTTTGTTGTTAGGTGCTGCCAAGTAGGTGTCTGACTTATAGAGACCCTATGTACAACAGATGAAACACTATTGTCAGTGCTTCTCTGCTACTCATTGGGTTTTCAATGGCAGATTGTTTATGGGAGTGGGTTGCCAGGTCCTTCTCCCAAGCCTACAGCACCTGGTGTTCCCAGGCGGTCTCCCATCCAAGTACCAACCAGTCTCAACCCTGCTTAGCTTCTGAGACCCCATGGGATTGGATGCCACAGTGTTATGGCTCCAGGCAGCTAAAGAGTACAGGCTTTCTTTTGGGACTGATGAAAATACTCTAAAAATTTATTTGTAATGATGGCTCTTAAAACTTTATGAATATACTAAAATCCATCAAATTGTACCCTTGCAACGGGTAAATTGTGTGATGTGTGAATTATATCTCAATAAAGCTGTTATCAATTTTTTTTTTTTTTTGGAAAAGTTAAATCTTTTTCTGATTTCTCTAGCTGCATTTGTTTCTCATTAGCTTTGCCTCTCAGGCAGAGCTGTGACAGAAAACAAAAAATAAATAAATAAATAAATAAATAAATAAATAAATAAAATAAAATAAAATAAAAAACTCATTTGTTTAAGCCCAACTTCCCACAGGAAATGCTGCCTTTATTTTACCATGAGTAGTGACATAAAGAATTTTCAGCATCCCGAGTGGGTGGCGTAGCAAGGTGGACTGCATCATTTAGGGGGACGCTAGGACCCTTAATGAAAGGCCAAATTGTCACTAACTACTGAGGCGGAGTTGAAAAATGACCCTGGTAAATGGAGATTTGAATGGACCAGAGAGAACAATTGGGACACCAAATCTACGGTCCCCAGGCCACGAAAACACTCACTTAATTGCAGTGTTGTGGCATTCCTTATTACTTCTCCCTTTATTAACGGAGCCTTCTTTTACGTGGTAAGTTAAAATGACTAACAAAGTAATTAGCACTACTGTATCTATGTTGTTGGTTTTTATTTCTTTTTGTTTTTCTTTTTTTTGGTCCCAGGTGACAAAAGACAGCTAGCTGAGTCTCCTCTCCCATCATAAATCTTGGGCTTACTATTGATAAATTCCTCCAGCTGTGTGTGTGTGCGTGTGTATTTAACACAGCTCTCATTTCAGGAACCCTATCAACTTCCGGGAAGCACTTTGTTAGACGCTGACAAGGATCGAGCGCCCAAGGCTTCACTGGTACTGCTGGACATGAGATTTCAAGGCCAAGTGGGGAGAGGTGGTGGGGTTGGAGCAGTGTGAATAATAAGGGCGATACCCGGAGGTGATGCATAATTCATCAGGCAAATTAATCTAGTCTCCTTTCCTATGCCCATTGCAATTACAGGGAGCGCACAATCGGTGGCTTCCTCGCCTTCCCTGCACCCCTTTCCTGGCCCTGGCGCCCTGGAGAAGCCTTGGCACAACCCCATTAGAGGCACAGGCTGGGCAGGTCGCACCTGCTGTGCAGAGCAGCACCTGGGAACGTGACACTCTGTGCCTCGGCTTAAGCGAGGTTTTCTGGGCCAGGTGGGGAGCTGGGGGAAGCACAAGCGGGCGGGGGTTGGTGTGCAGCAGAGCAGAGACTGGGGACAATTAGTTTTCTTCATGCTTGGCTGAGCCTTAGTGTAGGGACGGAGCGGCTTAGAGGGCGAGGCAGATCGCAGATAATAGGAGGTTCATTTCCAACTGACCCTCCAAGCGTTCTGCCAGGCCTGGGAGGAGGAACAATGCTGGCCACTGCGGGAAATGCGCGGCCTGAAAGCGGAGGCGAAGGTGGTGAGGGACAAGGAGGGAAAAACAAAAGCAACAGACAGGACTTTGCCTTGAAATGGTTTCTATAGTCCCTGCCAAAAGAAAAGAGAAAAGAGAAAGGCTCCATTGAGGACGAAAATGAAGTCTGGTAATGAAACCTGTATTTGTCACCCAAGCAAGAGGCGGACACCACTTCTGCACACTAGTACACATGGCCCCAGGCATGTGTCTCTGGGGGAAATGTATGTATGTACATATGTATGTATATATATATGTATGTATATATATATATACATACACACACACACACACACACACACACACACACATATATGGGCTGGGATTTAGCTTAGTTAGTAGAGCACTGCTCTGCAGTCCCTGAGGTCCTGAGTTCGATTCCTAGCACTGCAAAAATGGGAGAAGGATGTGGCAATCCACTCTGGAGGCAATCCAGAAACAGTCAGCCATTGAGAACCCTATGAGGGTCGCCAAGAGTCAGACTCCAAGGCACCTAACAACAACACAACAATGTCAAGCAGGGCTCAGTGACAGGATTCATTGGCTTTGAGTGGTATCCATTGGGGTCACCTGCTGGTATTCAGCTCACATTTGACAGGCCTGGAGGGACCAAGATGGCTTTACTTATTTATCTGGTGCCTAGGAAGAGAGGGCTGGAATTCTGGGCTCAACTGGGACCATCAGCCAGGGGACCTACATGTGGCCTCTCCAGCATGGTGGCTCAGGGCTCAAAGACAGAATGTCCCCATAGGTGGAGGGCAGTGGTGGCCCCTTTTTTCTCTGGGCAGGAGCATGGCTTCACTTCCATGTATCCTGGTGGGTAGAAGCAGTCACGAGCCTTCCAGAAGACACAGACATGCCATTCAATGGGGAGAATATTACGAATATGTCATTATCTTTCATCTACCATATATTTCTTTCTTTTTTTTTTCCGGTATTTGGGGTTGAACCCTGGGCCTTGCGCCTGCATGCTTTGCAAGTGCTGGACCACTGAGCTGCACCCCCAGCCCATTTTTTTTTAACTTTTTGAGACAGGGTCTCACTAAGTTACGCAGACTGCCTCTGGTCTCGAACGTGCGATCCTCCTGCCTCTGCCACCCAAGCCGCTGGGATTACAGGCATGCACCACGGCGCCCGGAATATTTCTTCATTATAGGAGACAGAAAGAAAAAAAGCCAGGTGATAGATGGCTCCACTTGTGGAATGTGGCATATGGGAACATCAAAGCAGCAGAGATGCACCCTTATATTTACAACCTAATAACACAAATGACAAGTTTCTGGAAAGGCAAGCCTGAGTAAAGCTCAGAGGAGACACCAGATGTGTGCAGAGTGGGAGCAGAGACTCCACATCAGTTTCCCAAATCTCCCATTCAAATGATTTTCTCAGCTGGGCGCAGTGAGGCATGCCTGCAATCCCAGCAACTTGGGAGGTTGAGCCAGGAGAACAGCAAGTTCAAGGCCAGAGGCAGCCTGTGTAACTTAGTGAGACCTTGTGTTAAGGTAAAACATTAAAAAAGGGTTGGGGGTACAGCTCAGTAGTACAGTACTTGCAAAGTATGGGTGAGGCTCTGAGTTCAGCCCCTTACTACTACAAAAAAAAAAAAAAAGCTTTTCTCCCTCTTCTGTACTTGCCTTATACTCAGAGATGTCCTCTAGTTTTGTATCTAAAATGATCATAATTTTTCAATGGCTGCAAGCCCAAAAGTATTTATTTATTCAGTGAATGGATAAATGAATGAATCTTACTAGTATTCCTGAGGGTAGACATGTATCCTAAACGTCTCTGTATACACCAAGATGTGCATATCTATTTTATTGTTTTCATGTTTGTTTTTTTCATTTAATTTCTTTCCTCTTTTTTTTTTTCTTTCATTTCTGTGCATCAAATCCAGGGCCCTGTACATGCTAGGCAAGCACACTCCCACTGAACTACATCCGCAGTCTTGATCTATTAATTCTGACTCCTCCCTCCTGATAGAATTCATTGGAAAAAACTTCCCTACAAGGTAGCGTCTCTTGTATAGCCTGAGTCTCCCAGGTTGGAAGGCATTCAAAAGATGACTGGAGAAGAGTTGTCTTCCATCCATTCTTTCTAGATGTTTTCCTTCCATTTCATGGCATAGTATGCTTGCCTTTCTCTATGTTTCATACTTTGGCGAAAGAGTTCAATATCCCCTATTTTCAAGACTTGGTTTCATGGGAAATTTGGGTGTTTCTAGACTTCGCTTAGCTGGTCAGGGTCTCTGACAACATAGCCCCAGGGAGTGACTAATAGCAGAGCTGGGAATTCACCTCTTTTGTTAGTGCTTTGCATCTGCCAAATGCCAGTTCAGACTTCCATCAACAAGCATATTTAAAAGGATACATGTTAGGGAAATTTGTTATCCATGCAATTTCAATGAGAGCCAATTCTATTAACTCCCCTGAAGCCTGTGCATTATGACGGGGCTTTCAGGAGTGAGTCTTGAATAAACTTTTCAGTGATTTCACAACACTTCCATTATGGCTGTTCCATTATGAAGTAGATGAACATTTCTTGAACAATTAGATGGGATTGTATAGAATAAAGAGTGAGGTTTGCCTGCGATCATGGAAACCTATCTGCTTAGGTGATTCATTTTCTTCCAACAAGGCAGCCCATAATAAGCTTTTCTTCTAGAGCCTTGTCTTGTTTCCCATTTCAATTAGTGACAATGACTGGAGAATGGGAAGAATGTCTTCTTTATGTCCTTGTGCCACAAACAAGGCTGCCCAATGAAGAACAATAAGGGAGAGGATGGGGAGGCGGAATGGGACAGGGGAGCAGCTGCAAGGAAAACCTGCCTCTCTCTCAGAGAGTGCTTGCAGCGCAGGAGGGAGTCTGAAGGAATCACAGGGCAGAGCTAAGGCAGAGAGCAAAGACTTTTGACTTGGGACCAAATTCAGCAGGAGACCAAGCCCCTGCAGAGAGAGGGGCAGGCAGAGTGGGACTTGAACATCACTGCTTGCCTCTGTATCCACCATCTGATCCTGGGACCTTGCCCCCTGCTATCCAGGGGCAGAATGAACTCACACTTTCTTCAAGTTATTTGTGCATGTGTGTCTCTTGACATAGTTCTGCTGTGTTGCTTTTTTATCCACAGTCAGAGCGTTTCATTGCTTTCTTCCACCAGGCATGGACAGATGCTTCATCTCCATTGCTTTGACTCAAAGGCTGCCTTGCCCCAGGAGCCCATCTAACAGCTGCATGGAGGGTATTCCTCAGGATTGAATTACATTTTCTGTCTCTTTGTCCACAGCAAAACAGAAAGCAGAGGCACACAGATCACCTGGCTCTAGCCTGAAAAGCAGGAATTGGGAATAAGGAGAATGATGTCATTCTCACCCTTGTTGTTATTGTTAGGTGCCAGTCAAGTGGTGTCCAACTCATAGCAACCCTCATAGGGTTTTCAATGGCTGATTGTTTCAGGATTGCCACAGGAGTGTGGATTGCCAAGTCCTCCCATTGTTGCCGTGCTGGGAATCAAACTCAGGACCTCAGAGACTGCAGAGTGATGCTCTACCAACTGAGCTAAATCCTGGACCCATTCCCGCCATTATAGTCATTGGATTATAGGTTTCTTTTGGAGGGTGGAAAGTAATTACAGACTATTTCATCTTCAGTAGGGACAACTCTTTCCAACATAACCAAGTCTCCAAGTCTGTCCTTTGATTTGAATGGATCTATCTGAACAGACTAATTTTTTCTCCTAGTATCTATTTACTAATAGATATTTTCTTTTTCCCAATAAGATCCATGACTAAAAAGTTTGTCACTACAAACCTGAAGCTTTGACTCTCAGGTTGTAAAAACAAATAACTGATGCACAGTAATTGCTGTCCTTCACTGGTCTTAAGTTTCTTTCTCTCCACCCACCACTGGCTCTGTATTCACTGCATGTATATTGGATACCCCCACATGTCTGTCAGCTTGTCATCCTGTGGGGGCTTGTGTGTTCTTGTTATGCTGAAAGCTATGCCACTGGTACCTCAAATATCAACAGGGTCACCCAGACAGATTTTAGCTGAGTTTCCAGACTAAGATAGACTAAGGAGAAGGACCTGGCAGCCCACTCCTGAAACAATTAGCCATTGAAAATCCTATGAATAGCAGAGAAGCACTGTCAAATATAATGCTGAAAAATGAGACCCCCAGGTTGGAAGGCAATCAAAAGGTGACTGGAGAAGAGTTGTCTTCTCAAAGTGGAGTGGACCTTAATGATGGGAATGTGGTAAAGCCCCTGGGACCTCCTTTTGCTGATTTGGCATGACTCAAAATGAGAAGAAACATAGTGACTGCAACAACAGACTCAAATACAGAAAGATCATCTGCATGACACAGTGTCGGGTGGTGGTTTGTTCTACTGTATTTAGAATTGCAATGCATTAGTGATTTGACAGCACTTAAAAAAAGAAAGAAAGAAAGAAAGAAAGAAAGAAAGAAAGAAAGAAAAAGAAAGAAAGGATATTAATATTGGATAGGAGTGTCATAATATTCTGTGGGCCAGAAGAATGAAACCGCCTTATTGATGGCTCCTTCTATGTCTCTTGTGTCTGAGGCCATCATGCCCCACTCAGCATGACAGGATATATTTTCCAGGACAATATACCTAAACTTCTACCACCCCTCTAATGATGCAAGCTTGGATATAATGTATCTGGCAAATGCCTCTTTTCCTGTGGAAGAATCTCTGGAAGTGGTGAAGGGCATTGGCCAGCCCCCTTCTTTAGCCAACTCCCAGGCTCTTGAGTTCCCCAAATGTCCCTGCCTATCTGCCACTGAGCCCTCACTGAGAAATAATGTGGAAATGGTTGTCCACCAGGCCTCCCATTGAGTTCTGCACTGCAGCACATGAGTTACTGCTGATAAGTCAGGTGCTGTTATCAGCACGCTACTCCATGCTTACTTCACAAACATATTCCCAATAGGCCACTTCAGCTCTAAAAACTGTGGGTATAAGTGGGTCATCAGGTAATGCAAGAGGTTCTGCTTTCTGCTGCTTTCCCGGCACAGTCTCCCACCCAAAACCACCCGCAGTCTTCCACACTACCTTACAGGGGGCAGGAAAGGAAATAGTGCCCAGGCAAAGACATGCCTGACCCCTAAAGCAGGATGCTGATGCCCTCTCTCTGTATGGGTCAGGGACAAGCCCTTCTCTTTCAGAGCCCAAGACTGCTCATTCCATCTGCCATCTGGAAACCTCAAGTTCCATTAGTGATGAATCTGGCAAATCTCGCTTTATACCCATCAAGCTCCCAAACTCGCCTGGATTCTCCAGGACAGAAGGTGAGGGTTGAGGGCTGAGCCCCACTGAGGTGACACAGACCAGACATCAGTGTAGAAACAAGTAAGCCACTAGCCCCTAAAGAGGTGGTTTTCATACTCCTGAAGTCCTTGCTCCATGGCCACATCCTGAGACGCAGGTGCTTCTGTGTTCACGACACCATCTTCAACCTGTCTCCTCACCCTGCTCCACGCACAGAGCTCCTCCTCATCAGATAGAGCACGCCTTCCTTCCAACCTCTCAGCCTTTGCCCTGCTTTGCCCTCGGCCTGAAATTTTTCCAGTTACATTCCCATTGCTGGTCTTTGCTTCCCCTTCTGGTGCTGGAGAGCCCTTTATGGGCTGGGACTTAGCTCAGTTGGTAGAGCGCTGCTCTGCCGTCTCTGAGGTCCCGAGTTCGATTGCCAGCACCACAAAAATGGGAGAAGGATGCAGCAATCCACTTCTGAGGCAATCCCCCGAAAAACAATCAGCCATTGAAAACTCTATAAGGATCGCCATGAGTCAAACAAACTTGACAACACCTACCAACAACACAACAACCTAAAGGAGCTCGTTACCCCCTCTTGTTTTGAATTTTTTTACCCCTGATTATTTCCACTTCCAGACTTGAAGATCATCTTTCTCTGAGCCTCTTGAAGCCTTCTGCCTTCCTACAACCAGACTTTCCCAAGTGTGTTTTGGGCTGTGCTTTCTCCATTAAGTTCCATGGGCTTTCTCACTTCAACTGTTCTGTACAGTTTCTGATTGATTAACATCAATTGCTCTTGTTTTACTCCTAACTCTGTTATGAGTTTTCAAAATGTTTTTCTGTCATTTCTAAGGCTTTAGAGTGAGGAAAGAAGGCTGCAATGTGCTCAGTATGCTAGACAGACTCTCTTCTCTCTACGTTACAGCTCTAGAAAATGAGGCTCAGAGAGGCAAAGTAACTTTGCTGGTTTGCGCAACTAGGAAATACAGTGAGGCATATATGTGTCATGGTGATAAGGACTACTGCCTGGGATTGGCATGATCATGCTGGTGGACAGAAGATGGGGGATAAATCTTCACTTTATATATTTACTCTTGCTGCTTCCCTAACATCAGACTATAGATGCTCCTCGACTTACCATGAGGTGCATGCTGATAAACTCATCCTAAGTTGAAAATGCATTCAAGACACCTACCCTACCACCCATCATACCTTAGCAACACAGGACATTACAACCTATTGGTTGTTTGTCCTTGTGATGACTCAACTAGCTGAGAACTGTGGCTTCCTATTGTTACCCAGCATCACTAAAAGGTGTAATACCAACAACTCCAGTCCCAAGAAAAGACCAAAAGTCAAAATATAGTTTCTACTAAATGTGCATCCCTTTCACACCATCATGAAATCAAAATATCA
Source organism: Pedetes capensis (assembly GCA_007922755.1). NCBI lineage: Eukaryota > Metazoa > Chordata > Mammalia > Rodentia > Pedetidae > Pedetes > Pedetes capensis. The sequence goes on along the minus strand of VMDO01012315.1, from coordinate 30,353 downwards.
TCTCAATAGAACCAGATTTGATCATTACACATTGCACATGTGTATCACATTATCACACTGTGTCACGTAAATGCATACAATTAAAATAATAATTTACTACTGTCTGTATAGGCTCTGGCCTGGGGTTTAGCTCAATTTGTAGAGTACTGCTATGTGGTCTCTGAGGTGCTGAGTTCGACTCCCAGATCCACAAAAATAAGAGAAGGACATGGCAGCCCATTCCCAAAACAGTCCCAAGACAATCAGCTATTGAAAACCTGGTGAAGGTTGCTATGGGTCAGACATGACTCGATGGCACCTAACAAGTATAGGCCTCTGCCTGGATTTCCAGTCCAAGAAAAATTAAACATGGATCTTTCAGATGTAACTAGGGGGTTGAAGCCTCCAATATTTCTTTTATAGAACATTTAGTATATTTCATTAAAAAATAGTTCCTCTGATGAGGATTACTCAAATCTAAAGACCAGCATTGCATGCTATAGAATGAGGGACCAGAATATGGAAAGATAAGTGACTTTCTTATTGAACAGGTCCATCGTTTCCCAGCTGTCTGATTTTGGATTTTATAAAATAAAGATTTTCATTGCTGTTTAGAAGCAAGACATGATACACTGCCATTAATTAGTAGTTACTGTCAGCATCAATAGGATGGCCTGTCAATAAACCAATATAATACAGACACTTAGTTTGAGCAAGATTTTAGACCACCCTGAATTTTGTTTCAGAAAAAAAGATCCTTTTGCTTTCTGAACTTTTCCCCTTACACTCCACCTTCAGTTAATCTTGCCCTTTGCTCCACACTCTTTCTGCTGCCCTCGGAACCTGTCTCTTGCCTCTCTGAAGCTTAGAATCCTAGTCATGTGAGCTACATGAGCAATGAGTTTTCCAAAATCAGCTAATAAACTTTAATTGTTGCTGAACCTCAGGCGATTTCGCAAAGCAAAAAATTGTTTTTCCCCCAAACAAAACCGACTATCCACAAGGCTTGCCTACATTCCACACAGCAATGCATTGTGAGGTATTGAATACATGGAAGCCGCTAAAGAAAGGAAGGCTATGGAGAATGTTTTCATGAGAAGAAATGGCAAAACTTATGGGGTATATTGAGAATGTAAGTCCTTGAACTGAGACTGATTGGGAAAAAAATTATGAAAAGATAGTCTGCCTGGATAATAGAGTAACTAGCAACCTTGAACACGGAAGGAGCGTACAATAACTGAAACAATGAAGTCTTTTTAGAACAGAGAATAATACTCATAAGAGGCAATTTTTAAAGGAAAGACAGAATGCTCTATAATAGAAATATTGGAGGCCTGAACCACCTTGTAACACACAGAGAAAGGAAAACCAGTGGCCTTGCCTAGAAGCCTACGGCTAAGAGAAGGGAGAGCCGCTTGAAATAAGATTATTAATTTCCTTGGAATGAGGCCAGCATGACATCCTCTTGCAAAGCTTGGACAGATTCTCACATGATCACTTCGAACTATGAAATCTAATGAATATGCAAAACAAAAGCTAAGGCCCATCTGGTTGCACCAACAAGATGCAGAGTTGTTTGCTCTTTAAAACAAAAACTCCTTGTTATTTTTTCTTTTCGCCATCTTTGTAATATTTTCCTTAATTAATAAAGAAGTCTCATCCAATTTCAGGCAAAAGCAATTGATCATGAAATATTATTGGGCTATGATGGATAAAAAAGTAAACATTAAGTGACATCAAAGGGAAAATGATGATTTTGTAGGCTTCTATTCAAGAATACCTAGTTTACCGCTGAAGGTGGAGGTCCTGGCACATGGCTGTAAATCCCAGCAGCTCCTGAGGGTGAAGCAGGAGGATTGTGAGTTCAAAGCCACAGGCATGTACAACCTAGAGAGACTCTGTCTCAAAATAAAAAATAAAGGCTGGGGTGCAGCTTATTGGTAGAGTACTTGCCCAGCATGCATGAGACCTGGGTTCAACCCTAAGTACTATAAAAAAAAAAAAGTTTGGAAAATCATGTCTTTGTTAGGTGCTGTCAAGTCAGGTGCAACTCATAGCAACCCTCTATACAACAGAATAAAACACTCCTGGACACTGTGCTATGACCAGCACGATGTCAGTGCTTCTCTGCTATTCATAAGGTTTTCAGTGGCTGATTGTTTGGGATTGCTTTGAGAGTGGGCTGCCACATTCTTCTCCCACTTTTTGTGGTGCTGGGGATCGGACCCAGGGCCTCAGAGAGCACAGAGCAGCACTCTACCAACTGAGCTAAACCCCAACCCCTTTGGAAAATTATGACGAACTTTTATTATTTCTATCTACCCAGCATCCCTCCCCTAATTTGGGGGTACTTTTTTGTTCTTCTTCTGGGTGCCACCTACCTCAAGGAGCTGCTCCTGCCTCTATTCCCACATTTTGGTGGGATTGCCAGGCAGAAGTCTCTTCACTGGTTTCCTAGTTGCCTCTCTTTTGCCTCTTGAAAATGTCTTTACATTACAGATTGGGGGACTTAGGGTGGCTTAGAAGCAGTTACAAGACAAGGCTGTCCCAGAGGGGATTTAGACATTGGAGGAAGGCTGACTAGGTTACCTCTACGGGATCCTTTGCGGCTCCAAGTCTCACAGCGACCAACACATTAAAGGCAGATTCCGTATGGGAAATAGGGGCTGTCTCCTCCTTCCCCTCCTCCCCCCTTTTTTTTAGCCTTATTAAACTATATTTGACATAAATTATATATATTTATGGTATATAATGTGATGTTTTGATGTATGTATACATTGTGAATGATTAAATCAGGCTAGTTAGCATATCCATCATCTCGCATACTTAATTTTATAGCAAAAATGATTAAAATAGACTCAGTAATTTTCTTTTTCTTTTTTCTTTTTTGTGGTTCTGGGGTGTTGAATTTAGGGCCTTGCAAATATTTTTACAAGCGCTCTACTGTGGACCTGCACCTCCAGCTCCTTTCTTATTTTGTTTTTTATCTTGAGATAGGGTAGTTTAGGCAAGCTGCCTCTGGCCTCAAACTTGGGATCCTCATTCCTCAGCCTCTCAAATCGCTGGGATTACAGGCATGCACCACCCCACCCAGCTAGCAATTCTCAAGAATACATTGTTACTAACTATAACCACCATGCTGTATAACAGATCTCCAGAATTTACACATCTTGTCAATTGAAACTTTATTTGACCAACATCTCCCCAATACCACCCCCAAGTTCCTTAAACCACTATTCTACTTTGTACTTCTATAAGTTTGACTTATTTATATTCCACATGTAAGTAAAATCATGAAGGTTTTGTTTTTCTGTGTCTATATTATTTCATTTATCCTAATATCCTCAAGTTCATCCACAGTGTTTCAAATGACAGGATTTCCTTCTCTTTAAAGATTAGTTTTCCACTCTGTGTATGTCCATATATCCATATACCACATTTTCTTATTTATTCATCCATTGAAGGAAACAGTTGATTTCATATCTTGGCTATTATGAATAATGCTGCAAAAACATGGGAGTGGAGAATCCCTTTGATGTGCAGATTTCCTTTGGATAGTTACCCAGTAGTAGGATAAAAATCCATTTTTTTTTTAATTTTTAAAAGAACTTCCATACTGTTTTCCATAAAGGCTATACTAATTTATTATATATTCCTGCTAAAATGATGTATAAGAATTTTTTTTCTCCATATTCTTTTTCATGTGTGCATATCTAGAGTATAGAAATATAGTTGTTACATGAATCTAGTTACATGAATATAGTTGTTGCATGCCTGCAAGCTGTAGCCCTGTGGCATCTGATCCTGTCAGATCTCGGAAGCTAAGCAGGGTCAGGCCTGGTTAGTACTTGGATGGGAGACCGCCTGGGAACAACAGGTGCTGCAGGCTTGGGAGACAGACCCGGAAACCCACTCCCAAAAATCAATCTGCCATTGAGAACCCCATGAACAGCAGAGAAGCACTGACAATAGTGTTTCCCCTGTAGTACGCAGGGTCACTATGAATCGCATACTGACTTGATGGCACCTAACAATGACAATGAATCTTATATCCTGCAAACTCACTGAACCTACTTATTAGTTCTAGGAGAGTTTTTTTTTGTTTTTTTTTTTAAACTAGTTGGGATCTTCTACATAAATTATTATGTCATTTCAGAGACATTTTTTTCTTCCTTTTTGATTTTTGCCTCCTTTTTCCTGTTCTTACCTATTGCATTGGCAAGCACTTCTAACACAATGTTGAATAAGAGTATGTTAGTTAGCTTATGCATTTCTGTGGCAAGACACCTAATATGCCAGCTTAAGAATGAAAAATAGGTATATTTTAGCTTATGATTCAGAGGGTTTCAGTCCATGGTGGCAGGGAGCCATAGCAGAGCCTGTGGCAAAGGACTTCATATCACGGCATTAGGAAACAGAGACAGTTTATTAGAAATGGTGTTCCAAGAAAACCTCCAAAAGCCTGCTCCCACTGATCTTCTTCCACAAGCTACGTCCCACCTCCCAAAGTACCATGGCCTCTACCAACAGCACCACCACTTGAGGACTAAACATGTAAACTCATGACCTTTGAAGGACATTTTAGATTCAAACCATTATACTCCTTCTCTGGCCCCCAGGGTTCATGCCCATCTCATAATGCAAAATGCATTTAGTCCAATTTCAAAGACCCTAAAGTCTTAACGGTCTCAACCTTGTTCAAAGTCCAGTCTAACGGTTTCACTGAGTCTCAAGGCAAACTTAGTTGTGAACCCCTGCAAAACAAAACAAAATCAAAAGTTAAATACTTCCAACATACAATGGCAGAGTAAGCATTCGCATTCCCAAAGGGAGGAATAGGGGCACAGGAAGGAAACATTGGTCAAAAGCAAGGCCAATATCCAGCAGGGAAAACAAACCCTGTAGGTCCATGTCTGACATCTGGCACATGTGGTAGCATCATCTGGGCTTAAAGAGGCTTGGGTGGCACTGTCTCTATAGCCTTGTCATTTGCAGCACACATGTCCTTTTACATTGGCTCTACTTGTTGCAGGCAGCTTTTCTTGGCAGACATTTCACATTGCTAGTATGTCCAACATAGTGGCATCTCCACTGCAGCTTAGGCTCCACCCTTAAGGCTTCATACACCGGCCCTTCAGGAGCTTTCCTCAGGGAACCTGACCCTGGTACACATCATCTGGCCTCAAAGGCTATTCTCTGGAACACTGGCAACAGCCTCCATAGTCCTTTAACTCTTATATTTTGCATGCCTGCAAAACCAGCACCACATGGATGATGCCAATGTCTGCCGCCAGCTTTAGCAGTCGCTGGGCCCCTTTGGACCATGGGTGCAATAGCAGCCTGTGTGTCCAGGCTTGTAAATCACTTTCCTGGGTGGCCCCTTTTCTGCATGTGGCTCTTTCAGTACCAAATGTTTAAATGAAATCTTTCAAATGAGTTTGAATTTTTACAATCTGGAGCCTTCAATAGGAGGGATCTGGTCAACTCCGGCTTTGCCCACAGGATACTCCTATTGTTCAGCACAAAATACATGGCTCCTCTTCAGTGGCACTTCTCTCTTTAATAATGACCACCTTCTTGCCCAAACTACCTTGTCTGTAACTTTAACCATGCAGCAGCTTCTTTTCTTGCCAAATGGTTCATTTTACTAACCTTTTTACTCTGCTTTTTGTACCTTTTTGAAATCATAAATCTAGCTAAAAGCATCTGGTAGTAACCAAGTCATGTCCTCAGTACTATTCTGCTTTGATATTTCCTCTGCCAAGCCAATTAGTCCATTACTTTTAAATTCAGCCTCTCTCAAATATTTAGGACATGGACAAACTGCAGACAGATTCTTTGCCAAAATTTAACATGAATGGCCCTTAGTTCAATTTCCAATCATGTCCTCATTTTCCTCTGAAACTCCATGAGCACAGTCTTTACTATCCACATTTCTATAGGCATTCTGGCCTTCTGACCTTGCACCAGAACTATCCCTCAAAGCTTTGCTTACAGCATTCAAGGGATTCTCTCACCTATATCTCCAAACTTCCAAACTCCTCCCATAAATGGGTCCCAAATGCCTAAGGACTACATGCTCAGATTTTGGCATAGCAATGACACCACTCCCTGGTAGCAGTTTTCTGTGTTACTTAGCTTGTGATTTAGAGGGTTTCATCCCATGGTGGTGGAAGGCATGGCAGAGTAGGGGCTGGGCCTACAAAAGAGGACTTCACATCATGCCATCAGGAAGCATAGAGAACTTACCAGAATTGGAGGTCCAAGTAAAACCTCCAAAGGTCCATCCTCAGTGACCTACTTCTATAAGCTATATCCCACTGCCCAATGTTCCACAGCCTCCACAAACAGGACCACTACCTGGGGACCAAGAATTTAACCAACATGAACTTTGAAGGACATGTTAGATTCAACCATAATAAATGATAAGAGCAGATATGCTTGCCTTATTCACAATCTTGGAGGGAAAGCATACAGTCTTTTGCCATTAAGTCTGATATCACCTATCAGAATTTTGTAAATATTCTTTTCAAAGTTTAGGAAGTTAGGAAGTTTCTCTCTAATTTTCTGAGAGTTTTTATCATGAATGAGTGTTGAATTTTGTCAAGTACTTTTTTCTGCATCAATTGATATGATCATGTGATTTTCTTCTTTCATTTGTGAATGTCACAGTTTATAACGAGTGACTTTCAACACGGAGCTACCTTTACATGCCTGTAATAAACCCCACTTAGTGATTTATTCTTTTTATATATTGGAGAATTCCTTTTGTTAATAGTTTGTTAAAGATTCTGGTGCCTCTATTCATGAGGGATATTGGTCTATACGTTTGCTGGGGATGGTCCTATCTTTTTCTGAGTTTGGTATCAAGGTAATATGACCCTCCTAATACGAGTTGGGAAATTATCCACCTTCTTTTATTTCTTGAAGGACATTTGCAGAATTGGTATTAATTTTTCCTTAAATGTTTGGGAGAATTTTCCAGTAAAACAAACTGGACCTGGAAATTTCTTTTTTGAAAGGCTTTAAATTATAAATTTAAATTTTAAAATAGTTATGCTACTATTCCTTATTTCATATTGGGTGGAGGTGTGGTAGTTTGTGCTTTTCCAACTATTGATCTGTTTCATCAAAGATACAAAATTTCTGTGTGTTGAGTTGCCATGGTAATCCCCTATTTTCCTTTTGATGTCAGCAGGATCTGTAATTATGTACATTGTTTCATTCCTAATAATGATAACCTGTGCCCTCTCCCCTTTTTCTCACTAGAGATTTGTTGATTTTATTGATCTTTGTAAGAAATTAGTTTTTAGTTTCATTCATTTTTCTGATTTTTTCTTTTCTCCATTTCACTGATTTCTGTTGTTATCTCTGTTTTTCTGCTTCCTGGAGCTTAATTTTTCTTTATTTCTCTAGACTCTTAAGATGAGGTCTTAGGTTATTAACTTGAAACTTTTCCTCTTTTGGTATTTAGGGCTATAAATTGTACTCTCAGTTCTGTTTTAGCTGTGTTGCAAAAATTTTGATATGTTATCTTTTATCATTCAGTTTGATATGTATTTTTTAAATTTTCCTTAAGACTTACCCCTTGAAGCAGGGATTATCCAGTTGCTTAGTTTCCATGTTTTGGGAGATTTTCCTGTTACCTTCCTATTATTAAGTTCTGGTTTTATTCCATTGTGAAACAGGAAAATACTCTGGTGTTACTTCAGTCCCCTCACCCTATTTGTTGAAGTTTGTTTAATGACCTAGGATATTAGCTATCTTTGCAAATACTCCAAGAGCATTTGAAAACAATGCATATTCTGCTGTTACCAAATGAATTGTTTATAGATGTAGAATAGATCTACTATGTTGACAGCGTTCAATTCTTCTAAATCTTTGCTGATTTTCTGGTTTGTTTTTCCATTAATTGTTGAGAGACAGATGTTCAAGGTCTGTACTATAATTGTGGATTTGTCTTATTTTTTTCCAGTTTTATCAGTTTTTGCCTTGGATATTTTGCAGCTCTTTTGTTTGGTGTATAAACATGTAGTATTGCTGTGTCTTCTTGGTGAGCAGAGTCTTTTGTCATTATGTAATTCCACTTACATCCCTGATAATGTCCTTTTCTCTGAAGTCTGTGCTATTTGCTATCAATATAGTCACTTCTGTTTTCTTCTGATTAACATTGGATGGTGTATCTTTTTGCATTCTTTTACTATCAACTTATTCATGTCATTACATTTGAAGTGTGATTTTTATAGATAGTATATGTGGTGGATAATCTTGATTGTCTACTTGTTTGGATTCAGACATGCCTAGGAAATGAGTAAAGCACACCTCTGGGTGTCTGTTAGGGCATTTTCAGAGAGGGTTAGACAACGGGAAGACCCACCTTGAATGTGGACAGCACTATTGAATAGGCAGGAGGCCCTGATGGAATAAAAGGAAAGAGAAAGAGGCCAGGTAGCATGTGGGCATATTCATTTTTTCTTTCTCCCTCCTCCCCTCTTTTCTCTCTTTCCTCCTTCTTGGATGCTATGATGTGAGAGGCTCTGCTCCACCACACCCTCCTGCCATAATGAACTGAAACATCTAAAACCATGAGCTAAAGTCTACATTTCCTCTCTTAAGTTGTTCATTTGAGGTATTTTGTCATAGCAATGTAAGTCTCACTAGTATAGCATATAACCAGTTCATGTTCCCTAATTCTGTCTTTGAATCAATGAATTTTAGTTGGTGAATTCAGACTAATTACATTTGCTATAGTTATGGATATTTTTAGACCTTAAGTAAGCCATTTTTAAAATTGTTTCTGTTTGTTCCCTCTTTACCTCTGGTGATAGTACTTGTTTGAAATCTACTTTATCTGATGTTGATATAGCCATTTCTTCTTTCTTGAGATCAATTTTTGTACAGTATACTTCTCTATTTTTTAACTGTTAACCTAATTGGGTCTTGCTTTTAAATTCAATTTGACAGTCTTTGTGTTTAGATCATTTATAGTTAATGTAGTTGTTAATATCATTTTGTTTATTACCTTCCTATTTGCTTTCCTTTTATTCTGGCTCTTATTAATTATATTTTTCCTCTTTTCCTGATTTCTTTTGATTATCTGAATATTTTTAGTGTTCCATCCCCTTTTCTTCGTCATTATTGGTTTATTGGGGCTGGGATTTAGCTCAGTTGGTAGAGCACTGCTCTGCAATCTCTGAGGTCCCAAGTTTGATTCCCAGCACCACAAAAATGGAAGACAGGACATGGCAATCCACTCCCAAAACAATCAGCTCTTGAAAACCCTATAAGGGTCGCTATGACATGACTTGATGGCCCCTAACAACAATTGGTTTATTAGCTACATGACTTTGTTTTACTTTTAGAAGTTATTCTATGGGCTTAAATTTTGTGTCATTAATTTACCACACTAAATTTCAAGTAATATTATTCTTGTTAGGTGCCATCAAGTCATGTCTGACTCATATGGATCTTTGTAGGGTTTTCAATGGCTGATTGTCTCGGTAGTGATTATCATATCCTTCTCTCATTTTTGTGGTGCTGGGGGTTGAACCCAAGTGCTCAGAGAGTGCAGAGCAGTGCTCTACCAACTGAGCTAAACCCCAACCTTTCAAGTAATACACCACCTTACAAATAGTATAAGACCCTTACCACAGTGGCCTCCAGTTCTCCATCCTGTCTTTTGTGCTATATATGTAGCCATACATTTTACTTCTATATATATTATAAACCCCAGATTAACTATTTTTGCTTGAATGAGTAAATTATATTTTAAATAAATAAAAATATAGTAAGCAAAGATCTCTATTTCTTAAAGACTGAAATTTTTTAGAGCAGTCTCAGATTCACAGCAAAATTAAGAAGAAACTATGTTAATATTCTATATACCCCCTCCCCACACACACATAGTTTCCCCTATTATCAACATCCCCCACCAGAGTGTTACAATTGATGAAACTACATGGGTACATTATTATCACCCAAAGTTTTAATATATCTTTAAGTTCATCATTATTTTTAGATTTAGTGAAAATATTTCTCATGTTTACAAGTTAAATTTGGATTCTTTCTAATCTTTTTGGTCTAATCTAATTTTTTATAAGTTCTTATTTCATACTCATATTTTCAAGCTTATCTTTTATCTCTAAACATAATACATATGTCTTTTATTTTGTCTCTATTGATTTAAATATCTTAAGCTTGGAGGATCTAATTTGCCCTATGTTTCTGCTTGTCTTCATTTCTGTTTATGATTTCCTATGTGTTTAGTTGGGGCTGGGATTTAGCTCAGTTGGTAGAGTGCTGCGCTGCAATCTCTGAGGTCCTGAGTTCAATTCCCAGCACCTCAAAAATGGGAGAAGGATGTGGCAACCCACTCCCAAGGCAATCCCAAAACGATTTGCCATTGAAAACCCTATGAGGGTCACTATGAGTTGGACACAACTCGACGGCACCTAACAATAACAACAATAACATGTGTTTAGTTATCTTTTCCATGAGTTACCCTTGAGGTAAATACAACAATAGCACAATTTGAAGTCATTGTTTAAATATTATTTTTCTTTTAGGATTTTGCAAACTCATTTCACTTATGATTTGAATGTGTATTATATTTATGTGTGAAGCTGATTTACAGTTTTGTGGAACCACTCTTGTAAGTATGGTATGCAGGCTACTGTCTGGACACCCTCTTACCACTTGTATTCTAGCCTTATTTTCCATACTTTTTCTATAGGACATTTCTTCTTGCAAAAAAGAACTTATGTTTGCCATTTTTTTCAGGGACCATGGGACATTACCCATCCTAGGGAGACTTTAAAATCAACCCTCAAATTGAGATATTTTTAGCTGCCTGGATCATTTGAATTTAGGCCGAACTTTGTGGTTAAAAATTTCAGGGAGATATTTTTCCTCACCTCTTTGCCACAGCCACATGTCCCATGACATTTGAGTCAATGATGGACTGCAAGTATGATGGCAATCTCATAGATTGTAATGGAGCTGAAACATTCCTGACGCATAGTATTTTTAGATTCACCTGTTTAAAAGCTCCAACTTCCCTGCACAACATCAGGCCCAAAGGAAAACTGAGTTCTAACGGTGGCTAGCCATTTTGCGTTCAGATTTTAGTGCATTGCCAAGGGTCCTTTATCTTGTTCCCCTTCTTGAACATTGCCCTAACTTCTGTTCCTGGCATCTAAAATATGCCTGGTCTTATTAAAGACATAATTGCTAGTAAGAAGCAATACAAGATTATACACGAAGTAAAATGGTCTTTGGGAATTTCACTGCTCTGTTGGATATTGTTTTGCTTGATTTGTTGGTTTTGCCATTATTGTAACATCTAAAATCCCTTCTTTCCTTGCACCTATTTCCAATGTTAGAATGACTAAACGAAAAATCCTGCATTTTACTTGGCAAGTCTCCTACCAAGTAAAACCAGGGTTTGAAACCTACACCCAGCCTATCTGTGTGTGTGTGTGTGTGTGTGTGTGTGTGTGTGTGTGTGTGTTTGCATGAGCATCCGTGTGTGTGTGCATGTGTATGTGTATGTGTATTGGGAGAGCTTGAAGTACTAACAGTTTTCTTAGCAATCTCCTACAAAAGTCTCAGACCCTTTTGTTCCCAGTTTTCAGTTTTCCTTTTATGCAGCAGGGGAAATCTGTCAACTGGCTTCTCTTTAGCTGGTGATAATACAGGAACTTTAAAAGCATAAATTAACTTTTATTTATTTTTTTCCAACTTATTTTTATTTTTCAGAAGTTCTTCTAAGTTCCCTATCTACGTATATTCTACACCATTTCCCAAAGCTGTCACAGGAATTTTTTTGTTTTGTATTGAGCTTTAGATTTTAATACACTTTTTGAATTTTAGTAGAGAAGAGGGGTAACTATGTTGATCCAATTTACCCACTTCACCTGGAAATATGACATGAATATATTTTGAAAAACTAATGTAAAAGGGCCCCCAAAGCAAATGCTTCATTAGGAGCAATTAGTCTAATGTATTCAGATCTTTCCATAAAACGGTTGGCTCTTGGTTCTTTTGAACTTAGGACAAAGGATCAAATTGGATTTCATCTGATCAAAGCAGCTAAATGATTTGTAGAGAAAGCAGTATCAAACTAGTTTGTATTTATCATACTTTCAAAACCTTTAAGAACTTTCTAAAGGCAGAAGACCTGATTCAAATCTTCATTTTCATCACCTGAAACTTTCCAAAAGAGGCAGCTTCTTACTTTGTAACGAGATTCATGTTGTCCTTGATTTTCATACCACAAAAGATTAAAGATAATACCACAAATTATAATATTTACAAGGAGCCCTTCTTGAAAATGATCTGCCATTGGTATTGTACTATATAAAGACTTTGAGAAATAGCTTTGATAATTTATACTCATTAGTAGGAGAATGCAGGAGATTAAAGGTAGCAAGGGTGAAGAGCCCCTCATTTTTGCAAAACTTGTACAACCTTTTATGCACCTACTAAAGGCATTATTATGTAATAAAAAAGGAGGCGTGCTGCCTGTATGAACTCAGGGAAGGAATAAAGACACAAGGAGCTATTTTCTCTCAAGAGAACCATAGTGTCATAGATTAAAGGTGGAAAGGCAGCTATCATTTAAAGCAGCTCACATCTCCAAAGGATATTTATTCACAAATTGATTAGGGTTGGAAGTGAAAATAATTTAGTTGGTGGGAACATTACAGCAGCCCTTTAAAGTGTGATGGAGAAGATGAAAAGGAGACTCACTTACCCCTTCCTTAGCATGCAGACGGAGATCAAAAAGACCAGTGTCTCATTGATAGACCTAATGAGACTGCACTTCTATTTAGCTCTTCAGTTATTTCCAGTGACTTGGGAGGCATGTTCTGTCTGGAAACCTGACTATCACATTGCTGGAGGCAGCATCACACTTCACAAGTCTTTGGGGATGATCTGACTGAGTTTCCCAAAATTGCAAAGGAAACTAGTGATACCTACCTAGACATAACTCTTAATCTCTCTCTCTAAAAACTTGATTTGTGTCCACTGTTCCTCATCCTCAGACCCTTAATAACATTTTCTACTTCTTGCTTTCTCTCCCATTTCTCACCAAATCTGCCAGCAAAGCCTGCAAACTCTGGCCTGAGTCTTACTACTTCTCTCTCCCTCCATTTCTTCATCTTAAATTCAACCAATCTACTTCCACTGCTGTTACTTGGCATCTCAGTCAGGCCCTGAGAGATCTGAACCACACAGCTACCCAAGTCAAAACAAGCAAAACAGTTAGTGCACCACCAATGAATTAATGGTCAATGAGACTGTTCATTTCTGAATGTAATTAAAGGGATTAATATATTCAGAAAATAGTCAATCCCGGAAAAAAAAAAGTCAAGACTTCTTTAAAGACTGAACGCACTATGTCTCCAAAATCAAATTAGTTTCTTTTTCACATTCTTCAAGAAAGTGAAAGGTCCAATGACTCTTAATTTCTTTCAGATGCCAGATTCACATACAGGTACCATAGGGTAAAAGATCTTTGTACATGAAAGTGGCTCATTAAAATCTCTCTTTGAATAATAAAATCACCCTATGTGAGATAGTATCTGATGGCTCACTGTCATGGAAATCCCCACATTCATGCCTGCATCTACAGCGTTGTTTCCTCAATGCAGGTGTAAACAAGAAATGTATTTCTCATCTTGGTACCAGGAGAAGGAAAAATTCCTTGGGAATTTGAACCATAAACGGGGACTAAAGCAGTTTCATAGTCTGAATTCCCACTTAACAGTGTGATCCCAAACACTATCAAGAAGAGAATTTGACATGATCTCAAGTATCAAGTAGACTGTACCTCTGGGTCATGGGCAGATGGACTCTGGAAGAACTCCACTTCCTTCTAGATTAAAAGGCCATCCTCATTTCACAGAGTTAAACTGCTTAAAGTTGTGTGTCTCAGATTGAATGAAACCCTTCTTATGACTTCTAGCCCAGCATGCTGTCTTGTATAACTGTACACTTCAGCTAACAGTACCTCAAAAGTTGATAAGTGAGAGGTATACAGGGACATAAAGAAAATTATAATAAAGAGAAATTTTGTTTGCTTTGTTTTTTTGCTGTTGTTTTTATTTATTAGTATTTAATCTGTACATGTTAGTGGGGTACAGAGTAATAAGTCAGTTGATACACCCCACTGTTAAATCAGTTTTGCTTACACTTCCACCTCCTTAAACATTTAGAACAGAATAAATATTAAAAAAAAAGAAACATGGAAAAAGAGAAAGAATTTTAATTAATGTGTAATGACAGTCGCAGGCAACCATGGAATAAACAGAAAATTAAGCAAAAGTCTTCTCAGGCCTTAACCTTCTGAAGTTCTTTCTTCATCATTCCCTCATATGAATATGCAAATAGAAATGAAGATGACTGAAAAAGGAGCTCACCAGAAAACTAGAGAGGAAAAAAATATAATCACATGGTAAATGCCACCTAACTCCAAGAGAGGTGGCAGAATACCAGGCAAAGTCACTCTGGGAAAACGACTCAGTCAACACCAGCTTCATATGGGCAAAACAAAAGATGTCCAATCTCATATTTGGCTTATCTTGAATCTTAAAAAGAAACAAGCCAAGGTAAAATGTGGTGTTCCCAGAGGATGGAGTCATTTTTTTCACCCAAAGTTTATATGTGCTATCCACTATAAAAATTATAGTATCTCAGCCAGACATGGTGGCACACGCCTGTAATTCCAGCATTTGGGAGATGGTGGCAGAAGGATCACAAATTCAAGGCTTGCCTAGGTAACAATGTGAAAGCCTGTTTCAAAAAAAGAAATATTCTCTCTCTCTCTCTCTCTCTCTCTCTCTCTCTCTGACACACACACACACACACACACACACACACAAAATAATAATATCTTAAAACCAATCACTTCCTCATATTTGGGCTCCAGTATCTCTACAAGAAACCATCAGTATCTACATAGTACCCTGACCACACCTTCATTTCTTGTCTCATCAGAATTTGTTATTTTATTTTTTTATCACATTATTTCATGGTTAGTAACAGATTGCTTTTCACCCATTGAAAACCCTATGAATAACAGAGAAGCACTGACAATAGTGTTTCATCCTTTGTATGTAGGGTTGCTGAGTCAGACACCAATTCCATAGCACCTAACAACAACAACAACAACAACAATAGATTGCTTCATAAATTTGTATCAAGTGGCTTTCTGTGTGAATTTTCTATCCTTCCAGTCAGACTCTTTAAAGAAAGAAGCTATTTCTAACATCATTTCCTCTGCTGAATTAATATAAAACTTCAAACTCATAAAGCCTTCAATAAATGCTCATTGTCCTGCACAGACAGTAAATTTAAATGTGAAGTTTTCATATTTAATTGACACATACATAACATCAGATAACTATATGTGAAAGAAGCTTCTTGAATTGGGTGATGCTTTTGCTGGATAGGGTCTTCCAAAACTTCCTGAGAAGGATATTATACTGTACTATGTAATTAAACAGAATTCTCAGCATGTTAATCTAAAACTATCAGGAAACATCTATGATCTAGATAAAACTATAAATCAACCAGACTGAACTAAGTGAATTCCCTCCTCTAGCTTGACAGACTGAGCCAATGGTAAATGCCCCAACTCATAAACATTGTAGAGACTCTTTCAAGCAAATTATCCAGACCTTGTTGGCTGTTTTATAAATGACTATGACAATTGCAAAACTCTCTGCTCAATTTGAAAATGGAAGCAATACAGAAATATAAAGAGGCTACAATGAAATACCATTCAATGTTTCAGTTAGATAAAACCAAAGAGTGTGAATGTTAGAAAGGCTGTGAACAACAAGAACTCTCACACTACAATTTGGAAAATAGTTTGGAATTATCTCATGTAGTCAAAGCTATTCATACTCTTTGCCAAGCAATCTGCACCTGGATATATAGCCAAGAAAAATTCTTACTCATATGTACCAAAACATGCCTACAAGAATGATCATAGCAGCATTTTCTCAACAGCAAAACAACAATAAACCCAACAAAAGGAAACTGTATGAATTCAACTATGCAATAATAATGTAATATCATATGGTGGTCAAAGTGAACAAATGACAACTACACACCACAAAATAGATGAACCCTAGCAATGTAACACTAAGCCAAAATAGCAAGACCCACAAGATTACATATGGCATGGTACTCTTTCTTAAGAAGTAAATTGTTAACGGGCTGGGCAAGGTGGTGCATGCCTGTAATCCCAGCCGCTCGGGAGGTGGAAGCAGGAGGACCGCAAGTTCAAGACCAGAGAAAGTCGGCATAACTTAGCGAGACCCTGGTTTCAAAAAGTTTAAAAATAGGCTGGGGGTACAACTCAGTGGTCCAGCACTTACAGAGCATGCAAGCGAGAGGCCCTGGGTTCATCCTCCAGTACCACAAAAAAAAAAAAAAGAAGAAGAAGAAGAAGTAAATTGTTGTTATTGTTAGGTGCCATCCAGTTAGGTCTGATTCATACTGACCCCCATAGAGTTTTCGATGGCTGATTATTTGAGGAATGGGCTGTCACATCCTCCTCCCATTTTTGCGGTGCTGCTGATCGAACTCAGGGCCTCAGAGAGCACAGAGCAGTGCTCTACCAACTGAACTAAATCCCAGCCCAAAGAAGTAAATAGCTTAAGTAAAAAAGAAGATGACAGATAGACAGATAGAAACATAGATATATAGGTGATAGAGATATTGGTATAGATTTTTAGAATATGTATTATATAAAGCTACACTAAAAGGAAATGCTAAGCTCAGGATTCAGAATGTGGTCACTTCCATGGGAGAGGGAAGTACAGGGCAGGAGAAAGGAGTGAGCTGCAGGATGAGCACATAATAGATAGAAATTATTGTTAGACCTCTACATTTGTGTTAGGTGGTGGATTCTCTGCCTCACATTACATTATTATGGGTGAATGAATGAATAAATGGAAAGCCATACATAAAAGAATGATAAAAGCCAGATACAGTAGTGCACATCTATCATCCCAGAGACTCAGGAGGAGATGGAGGAAGGAGGATTGCAAGTTCGAGGCCAGAGGGAGCCTGCATAGCTTAGTGAGACTGTGTTTCAAATAAAAAGTAAAAAACTGGGCTGGAGGGGCAGCTCAGAGGTAGAGTGCTTGCAAAGGATATGTAAGGCCCCTCAGTATCATTTTTAAAAAATGATAAAATTTCATGACCAAGTATTATAATTAATACAGTAAATTCAATTGCAAAGTCCAAAGAAGCAAAAATTGAAATTTGCAAAGTTTTAAAATCTCAAATACTCCTACATGAGAAAGGGACCAAGTTGGAAAACAGAAACAAAATGAAGGTATTTAATATAAGGAATTGGTATACCAGTGATGGAAAATCTGAGAGGTCAAAGACAAAGAGTCAACTTAAAGAGTAATGACACAAGGGAGCCACACCATCCTTAGGCCACAGGTCAAAGGAGCTACATAACCGGAACCAAGGGCGAGGCCACGCCACTGATGCTGAAACTATGGTGTCTGCAAAGCAAACGCAGGACCCACAGGCAATTGCCATTGAGAAGCTGCCTAAGAGAGAAGAGAGAACAGTACTGAGAGTAGCTTTGCCTTCCTCATGCCCTTTATTTTCTTGCTAGCACCTAGCCAAATACCAATGACAGGGAAGCCTGGGAAACACAGCCTGCTGGGGTCAACCACTTTGGATGTAAGGCATAGCAAGGGCAGAGTGAGAAAAGAACAGGAGACTAACCAGGCCCAGGGCTAGAGTGCCATCTTTGATAGTGCACCCCTGCCCCAGCCCAACCCCATTCCTCTTGCTAAAGATAATCAAGTTTGTTTCAGAGCCTCCACACTTTCCTCTAATCATCTAGATAAATAATTGAGAATTTTATGTACCTTTTAACACGTAAATGGATAATGTTCTATGTGCTGTATAAATACTATACTAGATATGCCATATATAAATAAAATACTATATATTTAACACAACACTATGCTTAAATGTCCTGCAGCTGTAGCCCTATGGCATCTGATCCCATCAGATCTCAGAAGCTAATCAGGGTGGGGCCTGGTTAGTACTTGGAGGAGAGAACGCCTGGGAACACCAGGTGCTGTAGGCTTGGGAGAAGGACCCAGCAACCCACTCCCAAAAATCAATCCGCTATTGAAAACCCTATGAACAGCAGAGAAGCACTGACAATAGTGTTTCACCTATTGTACGCAGGATCGCTAAGAGTCGGATACAGACTTGACGGCACCTAACAATAACAACACTTAAATGTGTCATATAACTTTGGGTGTATGTGTATGTTTATATATATCCTCCATCTGTGTCTCTCAAATTGTTGTGCTGTAGGGGTTTGCATGTTGCCAGGATGCTGAAAGCTACACCACAGGTATTTCAGATACAAGCAGGGCCACCCATAGTGGATATGTGTCAGATGAGCTTCCAGACTAAGACAGACTAGGGAGAAGGACCCGCAGCCCACTCCTAAAAATAGTAGCCATTGAAAACCCCATGAATAGCAGAGAAGCACTGTCACATATAGTGCCAGAAAATGAGCCCCCAGGCATAAAAGAAATGACTGGGGAAGCGTTGCCTCCTCAAAGTAGAGTTGACCTTAATGATGGAAATGAAGTAAAGCCCTGGGACCTCCATTTGCTAATGTGGCACTACTCAAAATGAGAAGTACAGTGTCTACAACAATGAGCTTAAATTTAAAAAAAAAAAAAAAGATCGTGTGTAAGGCACAGTGTTGGAGGTGTTTCATTCTGTCACTCATAGGGTCTCTATGAGTCAGACCCGCACTCAATGGCACCTAACAAAACATATATGTGTGCATGTATGTGTATGTCATATAACTTTGTTTTTGAATAAAAAATTATAGAATGCACTGTGATGGTTAATTTTCATTGTCACCTTGACTGGATTTGGATCAACTAAGAGATTGGTGAGGCACACCTCTGAGTGTGTCTGTGAGGGCATTTCCAGAAAGGATTAACTGAGGGAGGAAGACTCACACTGAATGTGGGCAGCACCATCCCAGGGGCAAGTGTTGAAGGAAATAATAGAGGGATAAGGAGAGTGCCAGCGGAATGCCAGAATTCTCCTCTCTCTGCTTCCTGGCCTTCCAAGGTGTGAATTGCTCTGCTCTGCCATATCTTTCCCCTATTATGGACTGAGACATTCGTAACCATGAGCCAAAATACATAATTCCTCCCTTTAAGTTGTTCTTAGGTATTTTGATCCCAGAGATGAAAAAGTAACTAAACATGTGTGAACACAAGTTTTTAAGACCTTTGTCATCAATTAATGATGCTTTCTTTTCTTTTTTCTTTTTTTTTTTCTTTCTTTCTTTTTTTTTTGTGTGTGTGTGTGTGTGTTTGTTTTTTGATACTTAGGGGTTGAATCCAAAGCATCACAATACTTTGCAAGTGCTCTATCACTGGGTTTCATCCCCAAACCATTTTTTAATTTTTGTTTTTTAATCTTGAGACAGAGTCTCACTAAGTTACACAGGCTGCCTCTGGCCTCAAACCTGGGATCCTCCTGCCTCTGCCTCTGGAGCTGCTGGGATGACAGGCATGTTCCACCACACACAGCCAATGATGTTTTCTTGAGGGGTTCCATGTAATAACATAGATTTGCCTCATTTTTAATTCTTGTATTTTTTTGTTATTTATTTTTGCTTCATTTTTTAAATGGCAGTAGCTCACTTCATTGTGTGGGTGCTCCATAATTTATGTATCTTGATGGGCATGTAGAGTGTTATCAAATGTTTTCTATCACAAACAATGCTGCAATGAATATACTTTTAGCTTTGTGTATCTACATGGGCATTTCTACAGAGTAACTTTCCAAGTAGAATATGATTTGTGCATTTAAAAGTGTGCATAGAAGCCAGGAGCCATGGAGCAAGCCTATAATCCCAGCTACTTGTGAGGCTGAGGCAGGGGATTCGCAGATTCAAGGCTGGAGGCAGCCTGTGTAATTTAGCAAGACTGTCTCTCAAAAATAAGAAATTAAAAAGGGCTAGCGGTGTGGCTTCATGGTAGAGGACTTGCCTAGCATGCATGAGGCCTGGGTTTCAATTCCCATCACTAAAAAAAAAAAAAAGAATTTGTATATTGCTGTGGTTGTTAGATGCTGTTGAATGAAATCCTACTCATAGCAACCCTATGTACAACAGAAAGAAATACTTTCTGACACTGTGCCATCCCCGGCACTATGTCAGTGCTTCTCTGCTCTTCATAGGGTTTTCAATGGCAGTTTGTTTCAGGAGTGGGCTTCCAGGTCCTTCTCTTGTTTTTGTAGTGCTGGGGATGGAACCCAGGGCCCCAGAGAGTACAAAATGGCACTCTACCATTGCCTTTAAGAAAGGTTCTCCACATTTAGAACTACCAATTACTATTAGATAGTGCTTCTTTCCCTAGTCATTTGCCAAAATTAGATACTATAAATACTTTCATTTTTGCCATTATGATGGTCAAAAGCTATTGCCTCATTTTTGTTACTTTTTGTTACTTTTGTTATAATCTAAATTTCCTTGATTCTTAATTAGGAAGAAAATTTTTTACATGTTTGTCATTCATTTCTGAACTATGCATTGCCTATTCATAATCTTTGCCCATTTTTCTCATGATATTCTCCCTCTCTCCTTTGCCCTTTCTCTAGCTCTTCTTTATTTAAAGGAGCTCATTATATATTTTACATAATAAATATATTTTACATAATCATTTATGCCATATTTTTATACTATCTTAAGTTACAATGTATTTTGCCACACAAAACTTTAATTTCACTTAGTCAAATGTGTCCATATTGTCTAACTTCTAGTTTCCACATATTGCCATTTCTATCCCTATGATAAAATATTCTCCCACGTTGGTTTCTACTAATGTTGTATTTTATATTTAGGCTTTAATGCTTAAATATATTATCCAATTCTACTTGTTTTGTATAGACTTTGAGGTATGCACCAAATTTTTGACTCTTTTTGTCTATTCTTGGAATATTCTGGCTATTTTTATATACTGGCTTTCAAGATAAAACTCAAATGTGATTTTATTGGGTTTATATGGGATTTTTAGATTAAATGACAACTGACTTGTTTTTTTTAAACCACTTAATGTATCTATTTCAGAGATTAACTACAGAATTTGACTGAGAATGGATTCCATTAAAGTCCATCTTTCAAACAATAACCTACTCTCTGCCTTTGCTATGTCCAAGATCATGTTTGATTACTAATTCCTTTGTGCCCCAGTGTACCTAAATTATATCTCTACTAGTACATTATTAAACTTGTGGTCATTATTTACTGAAATGGCTGTCTCCTCTCCTACATGGTGAACTTCCAGAAGATATGGACAATATACCCTGTAAGATACAAATTTTTTTAAACCAAATTATCCAATTTTTACAACACCAAGCCCATCTTTACCTGATTTGACAAATTTCAAGTTTATATCAAATTCCATATAATTTGAGTCTATTTCTGTTTTCTATTATGTTCCACTCCTTTGCCTGTTCACTTGCTAATGCCACACTTTTGATTATTGATGTTTTGTATTATGTTCTTATAATTGCTTTTCTTTTCCTAAGGTTTTCCTATCTTCTATTGCTTATTTTTATATAACTTTTAGAAGAAATATGGTAGGCAGAATAATGTCTCTTGTTCCCCACAAAAGGTTTATATCTAACTCTTCAGATTATATACTGAAAATTCCTTTATTTAAGGAATTTGTATATCCATTTGTTCAAATCTGCCTTTGTAAATTTCAAGAGTATTTTTTGTCATACGGTTTTTGCATTTATCGTTAAATTTCTCTTTTTAAGAATTTTTTTCAGTAGCTATTATAAATAGCTACTGTAGAATATTTTCAGTAGCTATTATAAATATTATCTTTGCTTTCATTACCACTTCTGATTAGTTTGTATTTGTGTACGTAGAGACATGGATATCAATATACTAACTAGCTGTTGTTGTTGTTAGGTGCCATTGAGTCAGTATCCGACTCACAGCAACCCTCATAGGGTTTTCAATGGCTGACTGTTTCGGGATTGCCTTGGGAGGGATTGCCAGGCCCTTCTCCCATTTTTGCGGTGCTAGGAATTGAACTCAGGACCTCAGAGACTGCAGCACAGCACTCTACCAACTGAGCTAAATCCCAGCCCTACTAACTAGTAGCCATAGTTTTTTTTTTGCCTATAGAACATAGAGCATTAAGTTCATTAAGTTATACTTTTTCCAGATATATGACTATCCCATCATCAGACAAGGATAATGATACCCTTCCTTTTCCAACTCTAATATCTGCACTGGCTGTCTCCTACCTCGTACCTTGTCTAGTACTTTTCACAAGATATTAGATGGCAGTGAGTATAGAGTGCACTGTTATCTTGTTCCTGACTTTATCAGCAAAATATCTACTATTTCCCCACAAGTAAAGGAGCCCTGTGGCTCCATGAAAAGTATGAAAAACAGAGTGAAAAGAGAAAGCTATAGATGAAGCTTTTGGGATCATAAATTTCAACTAACTTTTATCTTTAAAAGTATCTCCTTCACCTATGAACTACATCATTAGAAAGAAATACAGTGTTCCTTAAAGTAATGTTTTTGCCGTTATACTTCTGACTGTTTAAGTTTTATAATTATTATTTATGTTAATACAATACAAGTTGCTCAGATGGATAATAAGGTATGTTTTAAACTTGTTTATCCCTCTATCAGTACCGGTAAGCGTACATTACCATGTCATGGCAGTATAGTGATTCAAATTGTGCACACCTTGAGAGTTCTTTGAAGCTTCCATTCAGATTATAGCACTTGAAACACCTCACTGTATTGCTAACCAACCAAATCCATTCAACAGTGTGATGCTCTGCCTAAATTAAAGAACTTTTAGCTTTTATTTTTTTAAATCAATTGGCAATATATAATGGGTGGTTCTTTCACTTTTTTATTACTGCATGGTATTCCTATGTGTGAAAATACTGTAATCTATTCTTTCAGATTATTTACAGTTTGAGGAGGTTTAATATATGCTGCAAACATTCCTGCACCTGTCTTCCGTAGCAAATCCTGTCAGTTGAGTCCTACATGAAACATTTGTATTTTCATTGAACTGTCTAGAAAAAAAATACCCACACTGCATGATCTTTCCAATATCCACTTAGTCAAATCTTTTGTGGTGTTTTGGTGTCTCCCAAAGTATTTGTTGACAAAAGAAAGGGATACACTTCAGTTTGTCACCACATTCCACTAACAATGCTATGTAGTTGTTTTTCACCACAGCAGGGAGGATAAAAGTCTTCCCAATACCATTCCCTTTTTTGCATTCACTCAAAAGAAGGGAATTTACAGAGGTTTCTCAACTATTTCTATGATTAAACTTAATTTAAAAATCTTAAAGAGTGAAGTAAATAACCATGCACAGTGGCACACACCTGTAATCCCAGGGGCTCAGGAGGCAGAGGCAGGAGGATCACAAGTTTGAGACCAGAGGCAGTCTGGGTAACTTAGAGAGACCCTGTCTCAAAAAGTAAAACAATGGGCTGGGGGTGCAGCTCAGTGGTCCAGCACTTGCAAAGCATGCAGGCACTAGGCCCTGGGTTCAACCCTAGTACAGAAAAGAAAAAAAAAAGAGAGTTAATTAAATACTGGAAACTTTAAATACTGTTGAAAATCATCTTATGCATGTTTAGAAAAAAATCATAGGGGTTTGTCTTCATGCCCCAAATATCTAGATTTTATGGCTTGCTAATCTTTTATTGTGGTTAATATGCCGAGGTCAGTGTATCACATGGGTAGAAAGTTTTTCTGTTAATCACAATGGGTGGGATTCATATTTCTAATACTCTTTACAATTTGGAACTTGTATTTGCTTCTCTCTCTTTCATACTTGATTAGGTCTTCATTCTTTCTGCTTCCTATGGTGACTGACGGAGAATTCATCCACAGAAGCAAGGGAAGGGCGGGCTCAGCCATTTCCCTGTTCACTTATGCTCCCATTGTTCATATCTTCAACCATCATTTCCTATTTAATTAAAATCATATAATATTGTCCTTTGGGTTGGGGTTTAGCTCAGTTGGTAGAGCACTGCTTTGCATGGTCTGAGGACTTGGGTTTGATCCTCAGCACTGCAAAAATGGGAGAAGGATATGGCAGTCCACTCCAGAAACAATCCCGAAACAATTAGTCATTGAAAACCCTATGGGGGTCACTATGAGTCAGACACAACTCAATGGCACATGACAGCAACAACAATAGTCCTTATATTTACCTTACTGGGCACTTAGATATGCAGTGTTCTGCAATAGCTCAAAAGTATAGTAATGAATGAGAATTTGCTATTTCCCTCAGTAGTAGTTGTTAGGTACCATAGAGTCAGGCCAGTTTGCAAATGATGAGTGCCAAGATGTTGAACAAGTGAAGGCACCAGGGCAGATTCAACAGAAGCCTTTTCTGTGGCAAACTCTCCACTAATAGAGCACAAGATTGGGGAGGAAGGTAGAGTTCAGAAGCAAGGGCAGCAAGCCTGACTCCAAACAAGACAGTGATAACATCCCACTGCTGCTTACTAGCACCACGGCATAGGATTCTGATGATTAGGAAATCCTAGAAGCCGGGCATGATGGCTCACACCTGTAATCCCAGTGATTCAAGAGGCAGAGGCAGGAGGATTGCAAGTTTGAGACCAGAGGCAGTCTGCGTAATTTAGTGAAACCCTGTCTCAAGAAGTTAAAAAGGGGATGGGGGGGTGGGGGCAGGGGAAGCTGGAGGTGCAGCTCAGTGGTACAGCACTTGCAGCATGAAAGTGAGAGGCCCTGGGCTCAACCCCCAGTACCGCAAAACAAAACAAAACAAAGCAAACAAACAAAAAGAAATCCTAGAAAGACTGGAGATATATACCCTCAAAAGAACTGAAAGAAAGAACTTAAACAGATCTTTGCACTCCTGGTCACAATAGCATGATTCACAATGGCCACAGGGTGGAAGCAACCCAAGTACCCATCGAGGGATGACAAGATAGTCAAAACCATTGAGATGAAGGTGATCCCCTGGGGAGGGGGACATCATGACAGGGTAAGCAGGAAGGTGAACATTAGCAATGTACAAAGATATGCATAGTGTGTATGATATGCAATGATACCCATGTACGCCTTAAGAGGAAATGAAATTCTGATACATGCCACCACATGGATGAAACTCAGAGACATTATGATTAGTGAAATAAACCAGTCACAGAAGAACAAATACTGTATGGGTCTTCTTCCATAGCCACCTAGTATAGCCCACTTCATAGAAACAGAAAGTATCCAGGTGGAGAAGGGCGAGTGAGGAGTTAGTGCTTAATGAGCATTGAGTTTCAGTTGTCTGCAGCCATACCACCCCAATCTCAACACATCCCAGAAGCTAAGCAGGGTAGGGCCTGGTTAATCCTTGAATGGGAGATCACCTGGGAATACCAGGTGCTGTAGGCTAGAGAGAAGGACCTAGTATCCCACCTTCAAAACAATCAGCCATTGAAAACCCCATGAATGGCAGAGAAGTGTTGACATAATGCTGGGCATGGCACAGTGTCAGGGAGTATTTTGTTCTGTTGTATATCTGGTCTCTATGAGTTGGACCCAACTCGATGGCACCTAACAACAAATAACAACTAGTTGAGTTGAAGATGAAAATTTTCTGGAAATGGATGGTGGTAATGGTTACATAGCAATGTGAATGTACTTAATCCCACTGAACTGTATACTTAAAATGGTTAAATAGTTAAGTGTTACATTATGTATATTTTACAATAAAAAAATTACAAGAAAGGGAAAAGAATCTCTGAAAGAACAGGAAGTCATGATGACTGAAAAGCTCAGAACACTGTTATGGCTTCTTTGGAAGATATTTATGCCTACAAAATTCCTTTGTAGGGGGAGAAAAAAAACCCTATAGATGTCATTTATTAGCACATTCAAATGGCATTGCCTAGGCTGAGTGTTTCATGGAAACATCAAATCACTCATTTTGAATAAACTTTTAGTATCACAACCTGTCTGACTTGTACCTAAGTTCAAACATGTGGAAGCTCAGAAATTCTCTTTTGGCTAAAATTTTTTTTAAAGTCATTAATCTCTAACTGATCTATGTACAGGTTAGGAATAAATATGTGTGTCTTCTTCGGGGGTCTAAGCATTTCTGAAAACCAAAACATCTCCGTTTATCTTTAGCCCCTCTATCCTGTGCCCCTGTGTGTGGTCTAGAGAAAAATTTTAAATGATGTTTGAGAAACAAACAAACAAAAATTTCCCTTGATAAGTAGCATGGAAAAAGATTGAGTAAGGCAGGCACAGCTAAGTTCCACAAATACACAATCGCAACGTGAACAGTTCTGCTGGGTGTGTTTCATTTCTCGTAAAAATTGCCAAACATCATGAATGCAGAGCAGAATCCCATCACATAGTTTCTGCAAACTGCAAGCTTTTTTATTAATTTAATTCCTCTACCCCCACCTTCACTTAATTTCCTAGATTTTAAAGCGAACCCTAGATATTATATCATTTTATCCATAAATACTAGAGTAGACATTTCTAAAAGATAAGTATATTTTTAAAGCATAGTTGGCCTAACAGAAAAAAAAATGGTTGAGTTCAGAAAGAGTAATAAAAAAAAAAAATCTAAGGTTTTTCATCTGAAATGACCTGTAAGGTTTTTGCAGCTATTCTAATCAAGCTGGCAGTGAGACCAAGTCTAACAAAGAAAGGCTAATAAATTATATTCCAATGGCTTCTAGAGGTGGTTGGACCAAATTCTGGGACAAGCACCTCAGCCCCTGGCCCTCAGAAGCTTGACTCTGTCTGCATCTATAAGATACACTGGGTTTTCACAGGCAAATGCCTTAACCAATGTCATGAGGCTCATCTAAACAATCAAAGTGCCAATTTATTGTCTTAGCAAGAAATACCATTGCCCAAAATGGAAGGCTAAGGAGGGCATAGAAAGCACCTCCTATTCCTAAAAACAGGCTCTAATTGGGATGAGAGGAGCAGTGATAATCAGAAGCCTTCTTGAGGAGTGAGGTCTCATAAGATAGTTATATTGTTGTTGTTAGGTGCTCTCCAGTCATGACTGACTCAGTGGCCACCATAGGCTTTTCAATGGCTGATTAGTTCAGGATTGCTTCAGAAGTGGATTGCCACGTCTTCTCCCACTTTTGCAGTGGTGGGGATTGAACTTGGGACCTCAGAGACTGCAGAGCAGCACTCTACCAACTGAGCTAAATCCCAGTCCCAGATAGTTATACAGAGGGAGCAAATGACCTCTCCCTCATTGGGTACCAAACATCCCTTGAGCTAGTTAAACTAAAGATGTGGATTATTTATAAGGAATCAAAGTATCCATATGGCAGGTAGAACCACCTGGCTTCCTTAGGGATAAAACCAAAAACCAGAAAGCCTTAAGATCCCATCCCCTGCCCCACTATTTATTCCATTTCCTTTTGTTATCTTTCTATTTCTCCTTATTGGCTTGTTTTTAAAGCTTGAGCACACTCCTGGCCAAACAGGATCACCTGAAGGCTGTCGACTTTGATCTCTTCCATTGAAGGGGTCACTGGAGACTATCTGGAATCACCATCCAAATTTGTAGAAGCCAAATTCCAAATAGCAGATCTTGGGTTAGAGGCCCTACCTGGAGGCAACCAACTCTGGCCAAGCCCAGGCTGTGAGTGGCTGAGCTTGATTCTCCTAGAAGGGGTTAAGGGAAGGGAAAATATTCTAAACAGTGGCTTCCACAAGTGGTGGTAGGTAATGCATCATGATGCAGCCATTTCACAGCAGGAATTCTCTCTTTCATTCTTTGGCTTCGATTTTTCCACTATGATGGGCCTGGTAGAAGAGCACCAACATTTGTTTCTGTGATATTCATTTTTCTCCTCTTTTGTAGCGGGCCACCTATTTGACAAATTTGTTCACAGTTAATTAGTGAGTGCACTAGATCAAGTCAGAGTTAATTCTGCTCAACTCAGAGCCTTCTCTTTATGTTGTGTTGTTGTTAGGTGCCGTCAAGTTGTGTGCAACTCGTAGCAACCCTCATAGGTTTTTCAATGGCTGACTATTTCAGGATTGCCTCAGGAGTGGATTGCCACATCCTCCTCCCATTTTTGCAGTGCTGGAAATTGAACTTGGGACCTCAGAGACTGCAGAGCAGTGCTCTACCAACTGAGCTAAATCCCAGCCCTTCTCTTTATACTTATCGTCTATGTTTTTGTTCATGTTCCTCACATGTTAATTTTAAGATTGAACTCTCAGCCAGTAATATTATTTTCCTCTCTTTTGAGTTTGTAGGAAGCCAACTACAGAACCATGTCCTAAACATTTTCTTTGACCAGATTAGTTGTGCCCAGAAATCTCAGAGATGGGCCAGAGATTTTGAGGCAAGAAAGTGTCACAAAATGGCAAAGAAATATAAATTCAATTAACCTGGAAAATTCAGAAAAGTGTATTACATATGTAATCTATGTTATCTTTTACAGGTGAAAAACTGAGCTAAATGAGAAGATCAAAAACAAAAATCTCACTTAAATAATTATGATAAACCATATGCTACCTCCCCCACACGTCTGTCAGTTTGCCACACTGTGGGGGCTTGCATGTTGCAATGAGGCTGAGAGCTCTGCCACTGTAACCTCGGACATGAGCAAGGTTACCCATGGTGGACAGGTTTGCAGCTGAGCTTCCAGACTAAGAAAGACTAGGGAGTAGGACCTGGAGAGCCACTCCCGAAACAACTAGCCATTGAAAGCCCTATGGATAGCAAAGAGACACTGCCAGATATAGTGCCGGAAAATGAGGCCTCCAGGTTGGAAGGCACTCAAAAGATTACTGGTGAAGAGTTGCCTCCTCCAAGTAGAGTCTACCGTGATGACGGAAATGGAGTAAAGCCCCAGGGTGCTCAACTTGCTGATGTGGCATGACTCAAAATGAGGAGAAACAACTGTAAACACCCATTAACAATTAGAACATAGAATGTACGTAGTATGAATCTAAGAAAATTAGAAATCATTAAAAGAGAAATGGATCGCATAAACATTGACATTCTAGGCATCAGTGAGCTAAAATGGACTGGCATAGGCCATTTTGAGTCAGACAATCATATGGTCTACTATGCTTGGGAATGATAAACTAAAGAGAAATGGGGTTGCATTCATCATCAAAAAAGACATTTCAAGATCTGTCATGAAATATAATGTTGTCAGTGATAGAATAATATCCATACGCCGACAAGGAAGGCCAGTTAATATGACTATTATTCAAATTTATGCACCCACCGCTAAGGCCACAAATGAAGAAAGGGAAGACTTCTATCAGCTTCTGCAATCTGAAATAGATCAAACATGCAATCAAGACATACTGATAATCACTGGTGACTGGAATGCAAAGGTTGGAAACAAGATGGCTCAGTAGTTGGAAAATATGGCCTTGGTGACAGAAACGAAGCTGGAGATCGCATAATAGAATTTTGTCAGACCAATGACCTTTTCATTGCAAATACATTTTTTCAACATCATAAATGGAGACTATACACATGGACTTCACCAGATGGAACATACAGGAATCAAATTGACTACATATGTGCAAAGAGATGATGGAAAAGCTCTGTACAAAATGTCAAAACAAGACCAGGTGCTGACTGTGGATCAGACCATCAACTTCTCATATGCACGTTCAAACTGAACCTGAAGAAAATTAGAACAAGTATACGAGAGCCACGGTATGACCTTGAGTATATCCCACCTGAGTTCAGAGACCACCTCAAAAATAGGTTTAATGCATTAGACACAAATGACAGGAGACCAGAAGAGTTGTGGCATGACATAAAAGATATCATGCAAGAAGGAAGCAAAAAGTTCTTAAAAAGACAAGAAAAAAGAAAAGACCAAATTACATGTCAAAAGAGACACTGGACCTTGCCCTCGAACATAGAGCAGCTAAAGCAAAAGGAAGACATGATGAAGTTAAGGAACTAAACAGAAGATTTCAGAAGGCAGCTCAAGAAGACAAAAACAAATATTATAATGACATGTGCAAGGAGCTGGAGGCAGAAAACCAAAAGGGAAGAACACGCTCTGTGTTTCTCAAGCTTAAGGAAGTGAAGAAAAAATTCAAGCCTGGAGTGGCAGTAGTGTAAGATTCTACAGGGAAAATATTAAATGATGCAGGAAACATCAAAAGAAGATGGGAAGAATACACAGAGTCATTATACAAGAAAGAATTGGTAGATGACCAACCATTCCAAGAGGTTGCATACAAAGAGGAACCAATGGTGTTGAAGGACGAAGTGGACGCTGCCTTGAAAGAACTGGTGAAA